>CM077648.1:119413030-119415695 GCA_039707465.1 Rhabdophis nuchalis
AAGATTATCGAAGGCCAGTTGTACCAAAAGGGAGAACGGGAAAGGATTACAGTGGCGTTTGTAGTTATTTCTCTGGTACGCGTGAAAGGTAGCAATGCATCTGTCACTCGGATTATTAATAATGTCTCGCTTCCAGCCTGCGCTACAAACGAAAGGTTTACAAGAGCGGGCCGGATGGAAACTTCCAACATTTTATAAACTGTTTGCGTGCAGGTTAAGACCTCAACGTACGACCACAATTCTGCCCAATGTTTCCGTCCCTAAGCAAGACAGCTGTGAAGTGAGCCCGTGCTTTATTTTTTTTCCCCGACCATTTTTGCCGCAGTTGTTATACAGTTGTTAAGTGAACCGGGCTTCCCACTATTGACTCTGCTTGTTGGAAGCTAGCTGGGGGGGATCCTGTGGGATCCTGTGACCCTGGGACATGCAGCTGCCACAAATACACACCGATGTGGCCATGTGCCTGAATTTTGATCGCGCCACCCCAGGGAGGCTGCAACTGTGGTGTGAAAACTAGGCTCGCGTCCCATGGTAACTGTTAGCACTCTGGGTTCAGAAGCAGTGTTCACAACTCACAACTCTGGTCCTGTAACCACTGTTAAGAAATAAATGTGGAATAGTGCAATACACCGGACAGTAAAGAGATGCGTTGCTTGAACCACAGACAAACTCTAAAACAGTGATAGTCAGAAAATAAATAGTCTTTACTTTGTAGCAACTAAAATACTTCTTCCGACCAGTGATACTAACTTCTCAAAACAATAACAGTCCTTCACCACAGAGTTATCTTACAGTGATGCAAAACAATACTTCTTCAGACTTCAGTCTTCAGCTTCAAACAGTAATCACGGGAATCAAATGGAATCGAAAAGGGGATGGACTGTGTTCCTGAGCTTCCTTTTATGGTAGAGCTGAGAAGCACAGCCAATCAGAATTCAACATAGTTCTTAAAGCTACATGGACTCTTTAAGAACATAGGCTCATCATATACTGTATATTGTCAAACCAATATAAGGCTGAATATCCTAACAGTAACTTTGAACGGTCACTAAATGAATGGTTGTAAGTTGAGAGCTTACCAAATTTGAAGATGATACGAAGCTGGCAGGAATGCCCAACACCCTAGATCCGTGATGGCGAACCTATGGCACACGTGCCAAAAGAGACACATGAATCCATGTCGCTAGGCACGCACAGCCTTGCCTGTTGGTCTTTTGGGACTAGAACTCTCAGTCTCCTGGTGATTGGCCCAAAGTCACCCAGCTGGCTTTCGTGCCTAAGGTGGGACTAGAACTCTCAGTCTCCTGGTGATTGGCCCAAAGTCACCCAGCTGGCTTTCATGCCTAAGGCGGAACTAGAACTCTCAAGTCTCCTTGTGATTGGCCCAAAGTCTCTCAGCTGGCTTTCATGCCTAAGGAGGGACTTGAACTCTCAAGTCTCCTGGTGATTGGCCCAAAGTCACCCAGTTTGATTCCATGCCTAAGGAGGGACTAGAACTCCCACTCTCCCACTTTTGAGAGCCCGGTGCCTCCCCCGCTAGACCAAACCGCCTCTCCCAGACGGAGCCTGCATAGATGTCACCCTAAGCCTGCTGCATTTTGACTTCCTAAGGCAGGGATGTCCAAACTTGGGAACTTTAAGACTTGTGGACTTCAACTCCAGAATTCCCCAGCCAGCATAGCTGGCTGGGGAAATCTGGGAGTTGAAGTCCACAAGTCTTAAAGTTCCCAAGTTTGGACATCCCTGTCCTAAGGGTTGGGTTTCTTTCCCCAAGCGTGGAAGGAGCGGAGAATAGCAGGAGGAAGCCGAGGCACGGCTTCTTTCGCTCCGTGGCCCGATCTGCGAGACGGGGGAACGGCGCCCCATAATCATCAATAAGGCCGAAGGCTCCGGGGACGAGGGACCTAATCAAGATGTATAATTGTCCGCCTTACCTCCATGAAAAGGCCCCGTCTCAGAGATGGTAATGAGCCGCCGTCCGAATGGAATTGCTGCACAGATCCGCGCCAGAGGATAATTATAATGTTTAACAAATATCTTCCCCTGGGGAGCCTGCTGCTTAAAATGCCACTTCTCCACCCCCCTCTCCAGCTTCCTGACAAATTATCCAATATCCAAGGAGGGAAGCCCATCGCCTTTTGGACTCATCCTTCTAGGAAATCACACACACACACACACACACATACAGAGAGACACGCCCTCTGCGTTGGCATTGCAGCGATGTTAAGCCACGGTATCGTTTGCCAGTCGCGCCATCCTTTCCTGGAATCTGCCTCTTTGAGGGGTGAACGGGCGATTCGGGAATGTGAGAAAGGAAGGAAGGAAGGAAGGAAGGAAGAAAGAAAGAAAGAAAGAAAGAAAGAAAGAAAGAAAGAAAGAAAGAAAGAAAGAAAGAAAGAAAGAAAGAAAGAAAGAAAGAAAGAAAGAAAGAAAGAAAGAAAGAAAGAAAGGAAGGTGCTTGGAAAGGAGGGAGATGGATGGATGGGGAGGGAAGAAAGAAAAAGAAAGGAAGGAAGGAAGGAGAATGCTTGGAAAGGAGGGAGATAAATGGATGGATGGATGGGAGTGAGGGAGGGGAGAAAAGAAAGAAAGAAAGAAAGAAAGAAAGAAAGAAAGAAAGAAAGAAAGAAAGAAAGAAAGAAAGAAAGAAAGAAAGAAGGGAGGG
>CM077648.1:119415795-119423295 GCA_039707465.1 Rhabdophis nuchalis
CAAGAAAGAAAGAAAGGTGGAAGGAGGGATGGGAAAAGAAAGAAAGAGAAAGAAATAAAAAAGAAAAGAGGGAGCAGAAGAAAGGAGGAAGGAAGGAAAGAAAAAGAAAGGAAAAGAAAGAAAAGGAAAGGAAAGAAGGAAGGAAGGAAGGAAAGAAAGAAAGAAAGAAAGAAAGGAGGGTGGAAAGGTTCCCACCCTCCTTCCTTCCTTCCTTCCTTCCTTCCTTTCTTTCTTTCTTTCTCTCTTTCTTTCTTTTCTGTTGAAAAGAAACAGATGTTCTTATTTTGGGAATGGGATTTTTTTAGAGACAAGACCGATAGGGAAACTGGGTTTTGTTTTGGGGTTGTTGTTGAGTTTTTTGGCTCCATCTTCCTGTCCCTTGGGCCTTCCCGAAAGAGAAATTCGTGTCCGTTCCCAATATTTATATCCACACAAACAAAACAATAATCTCTGGCATTCGTTTGCAGCTGTCAGTCGATAAAAGTACCCAGGTAGAACCCACTCCTGGGACTCGCGGTATGGATTCCCTGGGCTCTCCGCCGAGCGTAACTCGAAACCGCCACCCCCTACCCACCCATCCCCGCTTCGTTTATCTGAGCCCCAACTCCCTGGCCATGTCGATAATGATATTTATGTCTGCCTAAACACAAGTGGTAAGCAACTTTGGGTTTGCTGCATTCGGTGCCCCTGAGTTTATTGATCCTGGAAGGGTGGGATTGGTGGAAGAAAATGTCCCTTCTGGGTTCAGTGCCAAGTGGGGAAAAGACACTGGATCCATGGGCGTTGCTTGGAAAGAAGGTTTATTGATGCAATAGCAGAGTTGGAAGGTACCTTGGAGGTCATCTAGTCCAACCCCCTGCCTAGGCAGGAAGCCCTCTACCGGTTCAGACAAATGGCTATCCAACATCTTCTTAAAGACTTCCAGTGTTGGGGCATTCACAACTTCTGGAGGCAAGGAGTTCCACTGACTAATTGTTCTCACTGTCAGGAAATTTCTACTCAGTTCTAGGTTGCTTCTCTCCTGGATTAGTTACCACCCATTGCTTCTTGTTCTGCCCTCAGAGAATAGCTTGACTCCCTTTTCTTTGGGGCAACCCCTGACATATTGGAAGACTGCTATCATGTCTCCCCTAGTCCTTCTTTTCATTAAACTAGACCTACCCAGTTCCTGCAACCGTTCTTCCTATGCTTTAGCCTCCAGTCCCCTAATCCTCTTTGTTGCTCTTCTCTACACTCTTTCTAGAGTCTCCACATCTTTTCTACATCATGGTGACCAAAACTGGATGCAAATATTCCAAGTGTGGCCTTCCCAAGGCCTTATAAAGTGGTATTAACCCTTCCCGTGATCTTGATTCTCTCCCTCTGTTGATGCAGCCTAGAACTGGGTTGGCTTTTTTGGCAGCTGCTGCCCACGGCTGGCTCATATTTCAATGGTTGTCCACTAGGACTCCAAGATCCCTCTCACAGTTGCTACTATTGAGCAAGGTACCACCTATCCTGTCCCTGTGCATTTGGTTTTCCTTGCCTAAATGTAGAACCTGACTCTTTTCACCCTTGAATTTCATTTTATTACATAGTGCTCAATGTTCAAGTCTGTCAAGATCCTTCTGTATCTTAAGCCTATCTTCTGGAGTGTTGGCTATTCCTGCCAGCTTGGTGTCGTCTGCAAATTTGATGAGTTCCCCATTTATCCCCTCGTCCAAACCATTGATGATGGATAAGATCACGGGGTTTGAGGTCCTGGGCAAAAAAACTAAGGGGCAGAGATGCTTAAACACCCTGGGTTTTATTCCCTCTCTGGGCTTTTGAACTTGAGTTTGTGTTCCGATCGGTTGTCAGACTCCCATGGGGCCATGCAGGGGCCATTCTAGGCTGTCCTGAGTCGCAGGCTCGGTTGAACCTTGCTGGGTGATGCAATCTTCCCAGGTGCCATGGGGTGAGATGGGTAGAGGGATCCCCAACGATTGGTTCTGCCTGAAGGAGGGGATCTTTGTTATGTAGAATAGACTGGCTCATGCATTAATGGCCCATTGACAAAGGTGGTCGGGGGGAGTGAGTTTCTGCCTCCCTTTTAGGGAAAATATTCTGTCCTATTAATATTTCCTAAAATATCTCATTTTTCTAGGAGTGGGCGCTGACTTCCTACAGGAGGAATTGGTGGAAGAGAGTGATATCCAGTATTAATAGCTGGTTTTTCTCCTATGGAACTGAAGGCGTCATGACCAATGCCCCTCCATGGATCGTTTGAGGAAGGGGCTGATCTATTTGTTTGTGTGTAATGCCAATCCAGTAGAGCACAGGTCTCCAACCTTTGCAACTTTAAGCCTGAAGGACTTCAGCTCCCAGACTTTCCTTCAGACTTAAAGTTGCAAAGGTTGGAGACCCCTGCAGTAGAGGGCCTAGACTCAAGGCAGCTTACAAGCAAAACTTGACACCAAAGGGAGAATGCAATTTCTCAACCTTGGCTGCTTCCAGATGGGTGGACTTCAATTCCCAGAATTCCCCAGCCAGCAGGCTTTAAGATAAGAGGATCAGAATTCCTAGAAATTCCCTAGCCAGCATCCTTAACTCCGAGAATTGCCCAGCTGGAATGCTTTAAGATGGGAGGACTCCAACTCCCAGAATTCCCCAGCCAGCATGCTTTAAGATGGGTGGACTTCAACTCCCAGAATTCCCCAGACAGCATGCTTTAAGATGGGTGGACTTCAATTCCCAGAATCCCCCAGCCAGCATGCTTTAAGATGGGTGGACTTCAACTCCCAGAATTCCCCAGCCAGTATGCTTTAAGATGGGTGGACTTCAATTCCCAGAATTCCCCAGCCAGCATGCTTTAAGATGGGTGGACTTCAATTCCCAGAATTCCTCAACTGCAATGCTTTCAGATGGGTGGACTCCAATTCCCAGAGTTCCCCAGTCAAGCATGCTTTCACACACACACACACACACACACACACACACACACACCACCACCACCACCACCACCATCAACAACAACAACAGCAGCAGCAAAAAGGAACAAAATAGCTTCTCATCCCTACAGATCTACAAATACAAATCTTATAACCAAAAATATCAATCAGGGATAATAGCTACATCTAATTGTAATCAAACACCTTTTTCTGCCTGCAACCCCCGTTACATTCGCAATATATATTATACACGTAATGTTGCTGTAAAGCCCCCCGAGGGCATTGGTGCCTACGCTAAGTGCATTTCAGCCCTGTGCCTGGTTCCCCTTCTTTAAAAAAATCTTTATGAAAACAGGCATTTACGTCTATATATGGATTTCCACACTCCAGTCTCCATGGTTTCTAGGCCGGGAGTATTTCTGCCAGCAAACAGAGATTTAATTCTCTTTAAATCAGTTTTCTCTCCTCTTATATTTTTCTTTTTTTTTCTTTTTTATTATTATAAAACTTTAAAGGCTGGCTGTCGCAGCGGCTGACACCTTAAAAGGTTCAAGACCGAAGGTGATGCAGAACACGAATCGCGGCCTTTGTTTCATCCTGTTCCTCAGTGACTTTGCTAATTTTCTTTCTTTCTTTTTTTTAATCCTCCCTGGCCCCTTTCCGAGTTCATTTTTCTCCCTCCTGTCCATTCCGACCGGTTGTCGCGGCTATATATTTGCACCGGCGGTCTCAAAGGTAGGTAGGTAGGTAGGTAGGTAGAGATAGATAGATAGAGAGATAGATAGAGAGGTAGGTAGGTGGGTGGGTGGGTGGCTGGGTGGGTGGATGGATGGATGGATGGATGGATGGATGGATGGATGGATGGATGGATGGATGGATAGATAGATAGATAGATAGATAGATAGATAGATAGATAGATAGATAGATAGATAGATAGATAGATAGATAGATAGATAGATAGATAGATAGATAGATAGATAGATAGATAATTATAGGTAGGTAGGTAGGTAGGTAGGTAGGTAGGTAGGTAGGTAGGTAGAGATAGATAGATAGATAGATAGATAGATAGATAGATAGATAGATAGATAGATAGATAGGTAGGTAGGTAGGTAGGTAGGTAGGTAGGTAGGTAGGTAGGTAGGTAGGTAGGTAGGTAGATAGATAGATGATAGATAGATAGATAGATAGATAGATAGATAGATAGATAGATAGATAGATAGATAGATAGATAGATAGATAGATAGATAGATAGATAATGATAGGTAGGTAGGTAGGTAGGTAGGTAGGTAGGTAGAGATAGATAGATAGATAGATAGAGAGAGAGAGAGAGAGAGAGATAATACATGAGGATAGATAGGGAGAGGGACTACATAGAATAGAAGAGAGTTGGAAGGGACTGATTCCGTTTCTTCTTTAAAACAGAATTATGGGTAGTCCTTAATTAGCGACCACAATTGGCACCTCCAACTCAGTTATTAAGTGAAGCCGTCGCTGAGTACAGGTACTCCTTGATTACAACTGCAATAGGGGCCAACATTCCCATCACTTAAGATGGTTGTTAAACATCCGATTTCTTTTTGCGACAGCGGTTAAGCGACTCCCTGCCCTTGCAGAGTGAGTCCCATGGTCGCTAAATGAATCCAGATTCCCTCCTTGACCGCTTGTCGGAAGCGGGCTGAGAAGGTCATAAAACGGCAACCCCACAAACCCAGGACGCAACCACCGCCGTAAAATACCCGTCAGTTGCCAAGCAGCTGGAGTTCGATCCCCTGACGATGAGGGGAAGGGGGCTGGGACGGTCGTAAGTCTGAGGACCACGATCTGTCACTAAACAGCGGCAAAGCTGGACGTTTCCTGTATTATTTGCACGATCCACCCAACCGATGTAGAGATGGGCTTTCTTCGCCAGGATTTCTTCTGTCTCTCTTTTTTTTAAATGCAAATATCACAACGCCGATATAAACTTTACACGGCGATGTGCTGATGAATTGTGACAGCCCCTTAAATTGGATTACGGGGCTTTCCAGATGTGCCATCCGGAAGGCTACCATGACGTCTGTGTTTTCGAGCACAGAAGAGAGGAAGGTCTGGGCGGCTCAGCGTTGCAACTAGAGAAAGGACAGTTACCTGTTGTGGCCCAGCTGGCCCCGGATGAGCTGCTGATGGTCTCCTCTAGTGAGGAGTCCTATAAGTCTCCTCTGGAGGAGAAGGGCGACCTTGAGAGAGCAGAGAGCCCGGCTGGTCATCAGGAGGCACCTGGGTCTTGGAGTAGTGGGGAGGATCAAGGCCAGTTTGTCCCTGATGCTAGAGTGAGAAGGGCTGAAGAAAGGAGGCTTCGAATGCATCAGAAGCGAACTCAGAGGAGTTGAATTAGTCCCAGCTGCCTAATGACTGGCCCCTCCCAAGAGGGTTTAAAAGGAAGTCTTTGCTAAGGAAGTCCTTGCAGAGAACAACGTTGGATTTCTAGGTTCGGGTTGATTCGTGTTGATTTTCAGGTTCGTGTTTAGTCGAGTTAGGAAGCTTCGTATCTGTTCAGAGTCATTCAGGCAAGCAGCCAAGAGAGTCAGTGGCAGGCAGCCAGTCTTGTGTTAGTTGGAGAAAGGGGGGTCAGAATAATTACCTGACTGTCTCATCCACAGGAACGCAAACCACTGGATAGGCCAGCTGCAAATAGCATCCTAGTCCAGGGCTCACCAACCTTTCGGACCTCAGGGGCCACTAAATTCATTATATTAAATCCTGCGGACCACTAATATGGTCTGCTGGGTGGGCGTGGCTTGGCGGTCATGTGACTGGGTGGGGGTGGCCAACTCGATGTCACTCACGTCAAGGGGCGCCATGCCAGGCTCCATTCGCCCCTCCCTTCCCAGCCCCTTCTCACCTGCCCGCCTTCCTTAGGGCCCTAACAGGAAGCCGTTGCTGGAGCTAAGCAGCCCCCAGGAGAAAGAGTTGGCAAAACAGCTCGGTTCAAATTGGATCTGGCCGAGAAGGAGGCTCAGCCGAAGCACCTCACTGAGGACTAGGAGCATAGGCTTTCCAAAGCAGAGGGAAGACCTGCGGGAGTGCAAGGCCAGGGACCGGCGCCTGGAGGCTCAGCGGGCTGAGATGGTCAGCCAGTTCCAGGCCAGGATGCAGTCCCACTGGAACGAGGCCCTCCGGCTCTTCGCCACCAGCGGCTCTTCCCTCCAGCCTTCGCCCAAAGCCCCCCACCAGGAGGCTGAAGCAGACCCCCAAGTGGGAATTTCTGCCCCCCTCCAACCCCCACAAAAAGGCCCCGAAGGGGGAGACTCTCTGCAGCAACACAAGCGTTCATTGCATGTATCCAACCCAGGGGCCGTAGTTTGAGGACCCCGGATTTAGTGCAATATAAACAATGCAAATAATTTTTCTGCAGACCACCATAATGTTCTCGCGGACCACCATTACCAAACATTCGGCCACATGGTCCAATCCAGGTGCTGTCCGGCTGCTTGGAAACTTCACTCCTCCTCTTCTCAACCCTCTGTGGGAATGTCCTTGGTTCTCAGGGGAAACTATTTTGTTTTGGCTACAAAACCCCTGCTAATCTCTATTCCACCCCACCCCACGCCCATCTCTCGGCATCATTGTGGCCACATGGAAGCCTCAGTCCGGCCAGCCTCAGAGTTGACAAAATGGTCACTACGCAAATGGTTGCAAGTTTGAGGACTATATGTATAAACACCAGCACACACCCATCATCCAATTCTCCAAAGATCAGTCAAGAAGAGAAGCAACCTAAGAACTAAGGGGAAATTTCCTGACAGGGAGAACAATTAACCCGTGGAACTGCTTGCCTCCAGAAGTTGTGGGTGCTCCAACCCCGGAAGTTTTCAAGAAGGGATTGGACAACCATTTATACAATACAATAGCAGAGTTGGAAGGGACCTTGGAGGTCATCTAGTCCAACCCCCTGCCTAGGCAGGAAGCCCTATACCATTTCAGACAAAGGGCTCTCCAACATCTTCTTGAAGACTTCCAGTGTTGGGACATTCACAACTTCTGGAGGCAAGGAGTTCCACTGATTCATTGTTCTAACTGTCAGGAAATCTCTCCTCAGTTCTAAGTTGCTTCTCTCCTTGATTAGTCTGAATTTGTCTGAAATTTCAAAGAGTTTCCTATTTGAGCAGGGGGTTGGACTAGAAGACCTCCTAAGGTCCCTTCCAGCTCCGTTGTTCTGATCTTCTGTTATTTATCTCTCCACAGTATCCTCTCCCACCCACCCCACCCCCAACTCAACCCTACATCAAGCAATCGCAGCTTTGCTTACATGGCTCAAATTAATATAGCCGTGGCCTGGTGCGGATTTGTGAGTCACCGATTTTATTTCCCTTTCAATTCCGATACGCTAATTTTGATCGGACTTTGGATGAAGCCAGCGGGGATGAAAGCCGGGAGGATTTTTGTCCTTTTGTGCCTTGCGTTTTTGTTTTTTTTCCTTTGCGGAGGGAGAGCTGCAAGCGAGAGGCAGAGAATGGGCCCCCCCTGCGCCCGGAGAGATTAACAAGAGTTAAGCTGAAACCCTTATCATAATTGGGGCCCGGATCGCCTTTTTTTTTTTTTTAACAAGGGA
>CM077648.1:119428295-119453295 GCA_039707465.1 Rhabdophis nuchalis
CCCAGAATGCCTCCTCTCGCTCTTCCTCTGGATGATGGGTGGGCGGACGGGCGGAGGGGAGCGAGCTGGAACCGGTTCTAAACGGCCCTGGAGATTTGTGGAACCTCTTCTATAGAAGAGCTTAGAACTGGCAGGAACACACACACACACACACACTGCAATTCACAGAGTCTCTAGGTGGAGGGCTGGAGGTTACCCATTTGCGATACGCTCGATCAAGTATCACCGCAGGAAGTATCAAAAGTTGTAATTACTAAGCCGAGAGTGAGTTAGTCCTGGTAGTACCAGACACAAGCAATTATATCTGATATTAATTGCTAGGTACCAGACGTCAAGTGTCAAACGCAATTATAAATGCTCTATTTTTTCTCCCTGCCCTTCGGTAGCAATTCATACTTCTGCAATAATACAGGTTTTAAAAACCCACTGCAGATAGTCACAAACACCTAGAGTCCTGCATCCAGTTTTGGTCACCACACTATAAAAAAGACGTGGAGACTCTGGAAAGAGTGCAGAGAAGAGCAACCAGGATGATTAGGGGACTGGAGGCCAAAACATACGATGAACGGTTGCAGGAACTGGGCCTGGCTAGTCTAGGGAAGAGAAGAGCCAGGGGAGACAGGAGAACATCTTCCAATATTGGAGGGGCTGCCCCAGAGAGGAAGGGGACAAGCTATTTTCCAAAGCATCTTTGAAGGCCAGACAAGGAAGAATGGATGGAAACTGACCACGGAGAGATTCAACCTGGAAATAAGGAGGAATTTCCTGACTGTGAGAACAATCAACCCATGGAACAGAAGTTGCCTTCGGAAGTTGTGGGAGCTTCATCCCTGGAGGCTTTCAAGAAGAGACTGGACTGCCCTCTGTCAGAAATGGTGGTAGGGTCTCTAGCTTGGGCAGGAGGGTTGGACTAGATGACCTATAAGGTCCCTTCCAACTCTGTTAATCTGTAATCTTTTAGTCCAACCCCCTGCTCAGGCAGGAAACCCTACACCACTTCAGACAAATGGCTATCCAACATCTTCTTGAAAACTTCCAGTGTTGGAGCATCCACAACTTCTGGTGGCAGGTTGTTCCACTGGTTAATTGTTCTCACCGTCAGGAAACGTCTCCTTAGTTCTAGGTTGCTTCTCTCCTCGGTTAGTTTCCATCCTTTCGCCCCGCCGATCAAAAGCACAGCCCAGCCTTGTTATCCAGAAATCTAATCTGCTCGTCGCCTTCCAAGTCCCATTTTACTCCGGTGGATTTATTTCAACTTCACCGTTTCAACCCCCAAGACTCCAATCAGCCAACACACACATCCACACACACACAAACGTGCTTAGGGGAGATGCCAGCTCATGCCAACCACCGCCACGCCACTTGGAGACCACCGGAGGATCCAGAGCTAAGAAAAGCTGGATCTCTTCAACCTTTCACACCTACGGAGCCCTAATTAACCAAACGCTAATTGCAGCCGGAGCCCCCAGTTCCAGCTGCTTGCTTCAAGAAACCATCCATGTCCCTCTTCCATCATAGCCTGAGGAGTTTGGATTTTGGAGGAGAGGGAGAAAAGAAAAAAAAACCATCACAGGGACCGACAAAAATTGGAACGGCTACAAGAAGCGGAGGCCACGCGTCGCCTGGGTTGACAAATAAATGCATAATAACAATTAGCCCGGGCCAATGCTAATGAATTATTAATTGCCCTGAATAATTGAAGACTTTTGCTCGGTCTGGTTTTTCCTGACCCGTTGGCCGATTCCGAGACGGACAGACGCAGGGAGAAGAATTTGCTCTATTAAATCACTCGGACGTCATTTCTCCCAGCGGCTCTAGCAAATTTTTCGGGGGGGGGGGGCAGCGTGTTTAAGTAAATACGCCTGGAGTTAGACAGCTAGATGGCAGGGAGTGATCACCATCGGACTGACTTGGGTTGGGTTCAAAAACTAGGCCGCCGGGAGGGACTCGGTGAACGGGAGAGGCCACCCCTGCAGGGCTGCCAAGAAAAATGGCACGGGGTTTTTGTTCAAGAAATCAGCAGGGATTGCATTCGAAGGTCATTATCTTGCCGTGAATAGATACACGCACTGAGTATGTGGAGGTGGCCGGAAAAAGTAATGAACGTAAATAGTCAAGAGTTAGAAGGGGAGTATGTTGGCATCTTCTAAATAGCAAGTCCTAGGGGTTAAGAGAACTGGCCAGAAGTATGGCAAACCATTCAACGATTAGATGGATGGATGGATTAATTAACCAACCAATTAATTAATCCATTCATTCATCCACACACACATCCATCCACCTATCCATCCACCCATCCATCCATCTACCTATCCATCCACCCATTTACCTATCCATCCATCCATCTACCTATACATCCCTCTACCTATCCATCCACCCATTTACCTATCCATCCATCCATCTACCTATACATCCCTCTACCTATCCATCCACCCATTTACCTATCCATCCATCCATCTACCTATCCATCCATCTACCTATCCATCCACCCATTTACCTATCCATCCATCCATCCATCTACCTATCCATACATCCATCCATCTACCTATCCATACATCCATCCACCTATCCATCCACCCATCCATCCATCTACCTATCCATCCACCCATTTACCTATCCATCCATCCATCTACCTATCCATCCACCCATTTACCTATCCATCCATCCATCTACCTATCCATCCATCTACCTATCCATCCACCCATTTACCTATCCATCCATCCATCCATCTACCTATCCATACATCCATACATCTACCTATCCATACATCCATCCACCTATCCATCCACCCATCCATCCATCTACCTATCCATCCACCCATTTACCTATCCATCCATCCATCTACCTATACATCCATCTACCTATACATCCACCCATTTACCTATCCATCCATCCATCTACCTATCCATCCATCTACCTATCCATCCACCCATTTACCTATCCATCCATCCATCCATCTACCTATCCATACATACATCCATCTACCTATCCATCCATCCATCCACCTATCCATCCACCCATCCATCCATCTACCTATCCATCCACCCATTTGCCTATCCATCCATCTACCTATACATCCATCTACCTATCCATCCACCCATTTATCTATCCATCCATCCATCTACCTATCCATCCATCTACTATCCATCCACCCATTTACCTATACATCCATCCATCCATCTACCTATCCATACATCCATCCATCTACCTATCCATCCATCCATCCACCTATCCATCCACCCATCCATCCATCTACCTATCCATCCACCCATTTACCTATCCATCCATCCATCTACCTATACATCCATCTACCTATCCATCCACCCATTTACCTATCCATCCATCCATCTACCTATCCATCCATCTACCTATCCATCCATCTACCTATCCATCCACCCATTTACCTATCCATCCATCCATCCATCTACCTATCCATACATCCATCCATCTACCTATCCATCCATCCATCCACCTATCCATCCACCCATCCATCCATCTACCTATCCATCCACCCATTTACCTATCCATCCATCTACCTATTGATCCATCTACCTATCCATCCATCCATCCATCCACCTATCCATCCACCCATTTACCTATCCATCCATCCATCAATCTACCTCTCAAACCATCCCACTTATCCATTCATCCATCTACCTCTCCATCCACCTATCTACCTCTCCATCCACCCATCTACCTCTCCATCCACCCATCTACCTATCCATCCACCCATTTACCTATCCATCCATCCATCTACCTATCCATCCACCCATTTACCTATCCATCCATCCATCTACCTATCCATCCATCTACCTATCCATCCATCCATCCATCCACCTATCCATCCATCCATTTACCTATCCATCCATCCATCCATCAATCTACCTCTCCATCCATCCCACTTATCCATTCATCCATCTACCTCTCCATCCACCCATCTACCTCTCCATCCACCCATCTACCTCTCCATCCACCCATCTACCTATCCATCCATCCATCCATCAATCCACCCATCCATATTTATTTATTGAGAACATTTACATGACTGTCCAACTCACGCATGGCGATTCTGGGCAGCTTGTAGAAATAGATCCCCAAATATAAAACCCAAGAACCCCAAGAATTATTATAGTTACAGTTCAGCAGTTTGATCCTGACCGGCTCAAGGTTGACTCAACCTTCCATCCTTCCGAGGTGGGTCAAATGAGGACCCAGATTGTTGGGGGGCAAAAGGCTGACTCTGTAAACCGCTTTGAGAGGGCTGCAAAAACACTGTGAAGCGGTATATAAGTCTAAGTGCTACTGCTAAGTGGGAAGGAAGGAAGGAAGGAAGGAAGGAAGGAAGGAAGGAAGGAAGGAAGGAAGGTGAATACAGGGAGGGAGGGAGGGAGGGAGGGAGGGAGGGAGGGAGGGAGGGAAGGAAGGAAGGAAGGAAGGAAGGAAGGAAGGAAGGGGAATACAGAGAGGAAGGGAGGGAGGGAGGGAAGGAAGGAAGGGGAATACAGGGAGGGAGGGAGGGAGGGAGGGAAGGAAGGGAATACAGTAGCACAGTGGTTAGAAAGCAATATTGCAGGCAAACTCCATCCATTATTAGCAGTTCGATCCTAACCAGCTCAAGGTTGACTCAGCCTTCCCTCCTTCCGAGGTGGGTCAAATGAGGACCCAGATTGTTGGGGGGCAAGAGGCTGACTGTGTAAACCGCTTAGAGGGGGTCTGCAAAAACACTCTAAAGCGGTGTATAAGCCTAAGTGCAAAGTTGAGGATGACCTGTACATATTCGGTTATACATAATACATACTCCAAAAGGAATCCAAATGCAGCCACCGCCAGCTGCCTGGGTGCTAAACGGGACTTCCCATTGTTAGCTTTCCCAATGCCCTTGGTGAGCCTTGAATTTTGAAACTCCGCCGAACGGCATCCGATAATAATATCTTTGCACACAGAAAGACCCTCCAGGGAAAGAAGCAGACAGGAACGAAGCTTTGTTTAAGAAAGAAAGAAAGAAAGAAAGAAAGAAAGAAAGAAAGAAAGAAAGAAAGAAAGAAAGAAAGAAAGAAAGAAAGAAAGAAAGAAAGAAAGAAAGAAAGAAAGAAAGAAAGAAAGAAAGAAAGAAAGAAAGAAAGAAAGAAAGATCTGACATTCAAAAGCCGTTTAGGACACATTACCGGCCGTTTTCATATACAGGCGCTCTTCCGTGAAAGGTGGGGCATCATTGTTAAAAAGTTTCTCCCATGCAGACGGATAATAAGATGGCCTTGCGGGCGATTATTTGGGGCAGATAGGTATTCAGCCATACGCCGAGCTTTGGCATAATGCAGGGCTCTGCAAAGTTGGCTCTTTTAAGACTGGTGGACTTCAACTCCCAGAATTCCCCAGCCAGCATAGCTTTCTGGGAGTTGAAGTCCACCAGTCTTAAAAGAGCCAACTTTGCAGACCCCTGGCATAATGGATTAATGGCCGTTTGCATTCAGCTCATGGGGGCATCCTTTTCAGCATAAAACTAAAAAGACGATAAGGGAGGAGAGCCTGTGGCTTAGAGGCTACCGCAACTGCCTAACATGTAAAAACAGTCTTGGTTCAAATCCCACTAAGGGTATGGCTAGGTGGGGAGAGCTAAATAGCTTGGAATAGATCTATACTAGCCTCCTTTTTTTTACTTATCAGCACAAATGCAACACAAAAATGGTTTCCTGCCTGGAAGGCTCCTAGTGGCTAATGCAGCTGCCATAACATGTAAAAACAGCCCTGGTTCAAATCCCATTAAGGGTACGGCTAGGTGGTGAGAGCTAAATACCTTGGAATAGATCTATACTAGCCTCCCTTTATTTACTTATCAGCACAAATGCAACACAAAAATGGTTTCCTGCCTGGAAGGCTCCTAGGGTGGAGCTGAGAGGCAAAAGGGAAGCAGTACGCTCCCTCCCATATTTGGGAATACCGGATGCTTTGACATAACACTTACTTATTTCCTTGGCTCAGCTGGTAAGGGAGGAGAGCTTGTGGCTTAGAGGCTAATACAACTGCCTAACATGTAAAAACAGCCCTGGTTCAAATCCCACTAAGGATATGGCTAGGTGGGGAGAGCTAAATACCTTGGAATAGATCTATACTAGCCTCCCTTTTTTTACTTATTAGCACAAATGCAACACAAAAATGGTTTCCTGCCTGGAAGGCTCCTAGTGGCTAATGCAGCTGCCATAACATGTAAAAACAGCCGTGGTTCAAATCCCACTAAGGGTACGGCTAGGTGGGGAGAGCTAAATACCTTGGAATAGATCTATACTAGCCTCCCTTTATTTACTTATCAGCACAAATGCAACACAAACATGGTTTCCTGCCTGGAAGGCTCCTAGTGGCTAATGCAGCTGCCATAACATGTAAAAACAGCCCTGGTTCAAATCCCACTAAGGGTACGACTAGGTGGTGAGAGCTAAATACCTTGGAATAGATCTATACTAGCCTCCCTTTATTTACTTATCAGCACAAATGCAACACAAAAATGGTTTCCTGCCTGGAAGGCTCCTAGTGGCTAATGCAGCTGCCATAACATGTAAAAACAGCCCTGGTTCAAATCCCACTAAGGGTACGGCTAGGTGGTGAGAGCTAAATACTTTGGAATAGATCTATACTAGCCTCCCTTTATTTACTTATCAGCACAAATACAACACAAAAATGGTTTCCTGCCTGGAAGGGTCCTAGGGTGGAGCTGAGAGGCAAAAGGGAAGCAGTACGCTCCCTCCCATATTTGGGAATACCGGATGCTTTGACATAACACTTACTTATTTCCTTGGCTCAGCTGGTAAGGGAGGAAAGCTTGTGGCTTAGTGGCTAATACAACTGCCTAACATGTAAAAACAGCCCCGGTTCGAATCCCAGCAAGTGCATGGCTAGCTGGTGAGAGCTAAATAGCTTGGAATAGATCTATACTAGTCTCCCTCCTTTTATTTATGAACACAAATGCAACACACACACAGAATCTCTTTAGAGTCCAGCAGCCTTCCAGATTCAATAAATAAATAAATAAAATGCCTGAATGCAGAGCAATTCAATGAAACAAACACTCACCCCACTACAAGAATCTGCAAGAGAGTTTCTCTCTTAATGCATCAGGAGGCTGAGTCCCATCGTTTCCAGGGTTTTTTTTTAAAGCCTTTTTCAAACCAGAACACATTTTTTTTTTAAAAAAGGGAGCTTGCTAATGCCGCTTTCCAGATCCTTTGCAATAAGTAGATAAGTAAATACATTTTGGTAGGTTGTTTTTTTTTTTATCTCTCTAAAGCTGCGCTGGAATTAGAGAGCTAATGACATAAAGGCATTTCCTTCATTCCCACCGCAGAGCTATGTGTGAATGCCCCAACCCTGGAAGTCTTTAAAAAGATGTTAGACAGCCATTTGTCTGAAATGGTATAAGGTTCCTGCCCATGCAGGGGGTTGGACTAGAAGACCTACAAGGTCCCTTCCAACTCTGCTATTGTATTGTATAAAGGCAGATTTCATGCAGGAAAGCCAGATTAAACTACTGAAAATCAGCAGTAATTTGTCAAGGCTGAAAAGTTCTTTTTCTCTCTCTCTCTCTCTCTCTCTCCTTTGGAAGAGTTTTCACCCACCTCGAATAAACACAAGATGACCCAAACCTCCATCCTTACCCTGATTTGTCCATCATTATTCCAATTATTATAAGTGTTTTCAGAAAATCTTGGCTTAAGGCTATGGGTTGGTTGGTTTGTTTTTAATTCTCCTGGCTTTATCATTTTTAGAAACAAGGGACCTGGCTATTTGCAAGACCGCCTCCTGCTACCTAATACCTCCCACCGACCAGTCCGCTCCCACAGAGAGGGCTTCCTCAGGGTGCCGTCAGCTAGGCAATGTCGGCTGGCGACTCCCAGGGCGAGAGCCTTCTCTGTGGCAGCCCCCGCCCTCTGGAATGACCTACCCTCTGACCTACGGACAATCACGGACCTGCGCCTTTTCCGCCGGGCTTTGAAGACCCATTTATTTCGTGTGGCCGGCCTGGCGTAGCTTTTAATTGGTTTTAGAGAGGGTTTTTAGATAGGGCTTTTATCAACATCAGGCATACTGTTTAATAGATTTTGAATTGTATTTTAATTGTTTTATATTAGTGATTTTATACTAGTTGATTTTTGTTGAGGCCTGTACACTGCCCTGAGTCCCCCCTGGGAGAAGGTGCGGTATAAAAATTCAAAAATGAATGAATGAATGAATGAATGAATGAATGAATGAATGAATGAATGAATGAATGAATAAACAAACAAGTATACCTAATACTCCTCCACCCTCCTCTTTTTCCCAACAACAACCCTGCAAGATAAGTTGGGCTGGGAGAAGGAGAGAGAGAGAGAGAGACTAAACCAAAGTCACACCGATGGCTTTCATGACTAAGGTAGGACTAGAACTCATGGTCTCCTGGTGGTTGGTCCAAAGTTACCCAACTGGATTTCATACCTAAGGCAGGACTAGAACTCACGGTCTCCTGGTGATTGTTCCAAAGTCATCCAACTGGCTTTTGTGCCTAAGGCGGGACTAGAACTCACGGTCTCCTGGTGATTGTTCCAAAGTCATCCAAATGGATTTCATACCTAAGGCAGGACTAGAACTCACCGTCTCCTGGTGATTCGTCCAAAGTTATCCAACTGGATTTCATACCTAAGGCAGGACTAGAACTCACCGTCCCATGGTGATTGGTCCAAAGTTACCCAACTGGATTTCATACCTAAGGCAGGACTAGAACTCACGGTCTCCTGGTGATTGGCGCAAAGTCACCCAGCCGGTTATCACCCAGCCTAAGGCAGGACTAGAATTCACAAACACTCTGTTTCTATCCTGGAGTTTTAACCACTAGACCAGTCTGGCTTTATGTTGCTGGCTTTACATTTCTTGACGAAAAAAACGACTACAAAACCCATCACCTGAGCCTTTTCTGGGACTTTCCCCCCCCCCCCAAAGATCATCTACGTTTTGCACTCCATTGAGGAAAGCAGGGCTAAGAAAACAATCCATCCCTTTCAATTAAACCTGTCAAGTAATTAAAGCTGTTTTACTTCATTAAAGATGGCAATGGATTAATCGATCAATTCATCAACACGTTTTTTTTTAAAACAAAAACGTGGCCACCGTGTTTTTAATGGACTTCCGGAGGATTCGCTCAATAGGCCCTACGCATCAGGGAGTCCCCGTGGCCTTTGAAGGAGAAGCTCACCTCCTGACCTCCCCTCCTTTCATGCTCAAATTAGGGACAAGTGTTCGACAGAGATGGCCAGAAGGGGAAAGCATGAAACGGCGTCTCGCTTACGATGGCCGGGTCACGCAGGGGGATCCTCTGGAGAAATGACATTGGCGAGACTTCGGGGTCAAAGGAAACCAGGCCACCAAAGGACACGGTGGCTGGACACCACCAAAGTGGACACCAGCCAGAGAACTCAAAGAAATAGTGCAAGATCGGAAGATGTGGAGAGGCCAAAGAATCACCAGGAATCGGACATGGGGTAACTACTACTACTACTACTACTACTTTTTCTCCTCCTCCTCCTCCTCCTCCTCCTCCTCCTCCTCCTCCTCCTCCTCCTCCTCCTCCTCCTCCAACTCTATTACTGATTCTTCTTCTTCTTCTTCTTCTTCTTCTTCTTCTCCTCCTTCTCTTTCTCCTCCCTCTTTTACTATTCCTATTCATAACCCCTTCTCCTCTTCTTCCTCTTCTTCTTCACCTTCTTCTCCTTCTCCTCCTCTTTCTTCTTCTCTTCTCCTTCTCCTCTCTCTTTTCCTATTCCTATTCATAATCCCTTCATCCTCCTTCTCCTCTTCTTCATCCTCTTCTCCTCCTCTTCCTCCTTCTCCTCTTTCTTCTTCTTCTTCTTCTCCTTCTCATCCCCCTCCTCTTCCTTCTTCTTCCTCTTCTTCTTTTCTTCTCCTTCTCCTCCCTCTTTTTCTATGCCGATTCATAATCCCTTCTGTTGTATACTCAAGTGAAGAGGGGCCGCTGTCATTCAAGAAACACCTTCCTCCTCCTCTTCCTCCTCCTCTTCTTTTTCTTCTTTCTTCCAGCTTCTGCTCTCCCCCCTTCACCTTCTCCCTCTCCCTCTTCCTACTTGTCCTCCTCCTTCTTCTTCCCACAAGGGTTGAATTCTGGAGGTCCACCTACTGACTGGGAAGGAGATGCATGTTTGCTTCTCTATCCCCTCACGGCTCCTGGTTAAACCAGAAGATTTAGACGGGGACCATAAAACTCAGCCTAACATACTTCTCATCCTCCGCTAGATTCTGAACAAACATCCTAGTGACCCTTTCAATAAGAAGACTAACTTCAGCCAAGGGTAGAAGGTATAGATGTGGATGGAACTCCTCGGAGACTTGCTTCAGTATATCGGCCTCATCCACACAACCACCTCGCCTTGACACTGGGATGGCCTCCCTATCTCCACATCACTGTTGTGGCCCACCAGCGGCCAGTGGATCTGGCAACAGATTCAGACAGTGAGGAGGTTGGGGAGGAACCTGGGCCAGTCCTGGAGTCTGGGGAAGGCTCGGAGGAGGGCTCTGTGTCGGAGGCAGAGAGGGGGCCAGGGCCGTCTGACAGTTATCAGCTGCCTTCGGAGTCAGACATCAGTGAGGCAGAAGAACAGCTGGAGCCTGTTCCCAGTGTGCGCATGTGCAGAGCTCCAGATGAAGGGGACAGCTAAAGAACAGGGGTCGACTTGGGAGTGGACGATGAATGGCCCCTCCCAGAGGAAATAAAAGAGGAGTGAAAGGGGAGTGGAGCTTGCAGGAGGCCATTCGTTCGCTTCGTTGGTTCCTGACTCTCCGAGACTCCTGGCCAAATTCTGCAGAGATCTGCCCGGCAGCTCTCCAAACCAGATAAGGTCTGTGACCGTAAATCCTCCCTCGAAAGACTTTGCTGGATGTGAAGGAGCAGAATTCACAGTCAATTAACAAAAGCGGATTATCCCCCAGGCGACGGTAGCGGTTGAAAATTCAAGAAGGCGCTCCCCATCATGTGACGAAAGCCCCGCCCCCTTCTACACACGACGCGGGATGGGCCGTTGATCGCCAAGAGTTGGGGCAGGCATCGCGACATTTTAGCTCCCTCCGTTCGCTCGGAAGAGATCGAACAACAATTTCCGAGCGCCGCGGGTTTCCTTGCAGACCGCAAACCGTGGTGTCATTTTTGAAAGCTGCCAAATTTTCGCTCGCCTTATTAGGAGACAGATGGTCAAACAGGAGAAGCATTCTTCCAGGCAGATTAGAAGCGAGCGACCCGACCCAGAAATCTTGTCTGAAGGTTGACAGTTTTCGCTATTTTAATCACTTTTTTGCAACTGTTTTTTTCCCCTTCGCTTTCTGACCGCGGAATGCAATTAAAAAAATGTATTTCGGATTGATGTACCGCATCGCGTCTATTTAATGATCTAGAAACTCGGCCGTTGTAATCATTTTTATTCGCAATTTTTTTTTTTTATAACTGTTGGCTGTTGCAGCTTTTGGTATCGAACCTTCAGGCCAAGAGGTGTCAAACCCGTTTTCATTGAGGGCGGCATCAGGACTGTGTTTGACCTCGGGGGTCAGGGCGGGCGTGGCCAGCTCGACATTGCTCATGTCGGGGTGCCACGAGTGCCCTGCCAGCGAAAATGGGCTCCCAATCTCCCTCTCAGCCTCTACTTTCCTTGCTTGCTGTCGGCTGCCATAGAAACGGGGAGGGAGGGGGCTGGAGATATTTGGGAGGGGGAATGACTGGTGCTGGAGGAGTTATGGAGAAGGGAGTTTTGTTCTCACCATCTTCTGGGCATGCTGGTGACTTGGTCAAGGCCAACTGTCTCGCCTACCAACTTGAGGATGGCTTTTTGAAGATGCACCCCACATGACACCCTTGGGCAGTGTTTCTCAACGTTGGCGAGTTGATAGTTGAGTGGACTTCAACTATGGATAGAGGTGAGGAGAGGACGATGGAAGAGAGAAGGAGGCAAGGAGAGAGGGCAGGAAGGGGAAGGGGAAGAGAGGAGGAAGGAGAGGAGAGAAGAGGAGGGAAGGAAGAAGGACAGTGGTGAGGAGAGGACGATGGAAGAGAGAAGGAGGGAAGGAGAGAGGGCAGGAAGAGGAAGAGGAAGAGAGGGAGAAGGGGAAGAGAGGAGGAAGGGGAAGGGGAAGAGGAAGAGAGGAGGAAGGAGAGGAGAGGAAGAGGAGGGAAGGAAGGAAGACAGTGGTGAGGAGAGGACGATGGAAGAGAGAAGGAGGGAAGGAGAGAGGGCAGGAAGGGGAAGAGGAAGAGAGGAGGAAGGGGAAGGGGAAAAGAGGAGGAAGGGGGAGAGAGGTGGAAGGGGAAGAGAGGAGGAAGGAGAGGAGAGGAAGAGGAGGGAAGGAAGGAAGACAGTGGTGAGGAGAGGACAATGGAAGAGAGAAGGAGGGAAGGACAGAGGACAGGAAGGGGAAGGGGAAGAGAGGAAGAAGGGGAAGAGAGGAGGAAGGGGAAGGGGAAGAGAGGAGGAAGGAGTGGAGAGGAAGAGGAGGGAAGGAAGACAGTGGTGAGGATGAGAGAAGGAGAGAAGGAGAGAAGGCAGGAAGGGGAAGGGGAAGAGAGGAAGAAGGGGAAGGGGAAGAGAGGAGGAAGGGGAAGAGGAAGAGAGGAGGAAGGGGAAGAGGAAGAGAGGAGGAAGGGGAAGAGGAAGAGAGGAGGAAGGAGAGGAGAGGAAGAGGAGGGAAGGAAGACAGTGGTGAGGATGAGAGAAGGAGAGAAGGAGAGAAGGCAGGAAGGGGAAGGGAAGAGAGGAAGAAGGGGAAGGGGAAGAGAGGAGGAAGGGGAAGAGGAAGAGAGGAGGAAGGGGAAGAGGAAGAGAGGAGGAATGGGAAGAGGAAGAGAGGAGGAAGGAGAGGAGAGGAAGAGGAGGGAAGGAAGACAGTGGTGAGGAGAGGACGATGGAAGACAGAAGGAGGGAAGGAGAGAGGGCAGGAAGGGGAAGAGAGGAGGAAGGGGAAGAGGAAGAGAGGAGGAAGGGGAAGAGGAAGAGAGGAGGAAGGAGTGGAGAGGAAGAGGAGGGAAGGAAGACAGTTGTGAGGACGAGAGAAGGAGAGAAGGCAGGAAGGGAAGAGGAAAAGAGGAGGAAGGAGGAGAGGAAAAGGAGGGAAGGTAGAGGTGAGGAGAGTAAGATGGAAAGGAGAAGGAGAGAGGGCAGGAAGAGTAGGAATAGGGGAAAGGGAAGGAAGAAAGAAAGGGAAAGGAGAGGAGGAAGGAAGGAAGTAGAGAAGGGAGGGAGGGAGAAAAGAAAGGGGAAATAAGGTGGTGCTACAACAGGCAGAAGGGACGGTAAATAAAGCCACCCAAATTGTATATTATAACTTTTTAAATGGAATAACAAATGTAAAGAAGAAGAGCAACTACGTGAAGGGAAGCCTATAATTGTATATAGAGATCAAACAATTAAAAAAAAACTTTTCCAGAAAAGAAAAAAGTGGGGAAAAAGGGGTGCTTAGTTTACGCTTTGAAGCCATGTGTCCTTTGAAAGACAGAATTGGTGGCCGTCGTAGCTCCTTGCACGCAACGGGTCGTTCCACTTTGGTGGGATCAGCACCCGAAGCACGACAAGGGGAGGAATCGACGCGCAGGGCTGCTCGGAAGATTCATACAGCAATTAAACGTCCTTCTAATTAGATCCCATTTCCTTTTTATCCTTTTAATTACGCTCGGTAATGGGAACAACGCTTCCTTTGCCTTGACTGAGATCAATCAGCGCTTCACTCTTCACCGGAATGACGCAGCCGAAGCCAACGCGACAGAGATGTGGCTACACTTATTTACGAGGCCTGTTTTGCCACCCGACGTGGCCAGGCTGGGCGGCTTCCAAACGTTAAAATAAAGGCACACCTGAGAGGGATAACGGTAAGGAGGAGTTAAGAGGAGACCTGGGAGTTCTCCAAAGCAGAAAACAGACGTAATTCAAGGATGAAACTTCAACAATCTGGAAATATGTTACAGTGATCCCTCGTTTTTCGCGGTTAATGGGGACCGGAACCTTCCGCGAAAACTGAAAAACCGCGAAGAAGGATTCGCACCAGAAACTTGAGTTGGTGGACATCGTTTAAAGCAAGCACTAGGGGGCGCTTGCCTCCTACCGATGCATTTTTTTTCTATTCTGTATTTTTGAAAAACCCGCGAAGCACTGAAGCCGCGAAACATGAAGCCACGAAAAACGAGGAATCACTGTATTCTGAGGGAGCCTTGGTGCTCTCTGAGCTTGGTGGTTTTCTTGCAGACGTTTCATGACCCAACTAGGTAACGTCATCAGTGCTAGATGGGAGTGGGGTTTGTAGAGAGGAGGAGGAGGAGGAGGAGGAGGAAGACTGTGGGGTCCTTAGTGCTCTCTGAGCTTGGTGGTTTTCTTCTAGATGTTTCATGATCCATAACTTGCCTCCAGAAGTGGTGAATGCTCCAACACTGGAAGTCTTTAAGAAGAGGTTGGATATCCATTTGTCTGAAGTGCTGTAGGGTTTCATGCCTAGGCAGGGGGTTGAACTAGAAGACCTCTAAGGTCCCTTCCAACTCTATTATTCTAACTTTGTACTTCGAGGCCAGTTGCCATGATCTGACTGACATTCCGCTGAATATCAGTTGTTGGCTATCCAACTTCTTCTTAAAGACTTCCAGTGTTGGGGCATTCCCAACTTCTGGAGGCAAGGAGTTCCACTGGTTAATTGTTCTCACTGTCAGGAAATTTCTCCTTAGTTCTAAGTTGCTTCTCTCCTGGATTAGTTTCCACCCATTGCTTCTTGTTCTGCCCTCAGGTGCCTTGGAGAATAGCTTGACTCCCTCTTCTTTGGGGCAGCCCCTGAGATATTGGAAGACTGCTATCCTGTCTACCCTGGTCCTTCTTTTCATTAAACTAGACCTACCCAGTTCCTGCAACCATTCCTCATATGTCTTAGCCTCCAGTCCCCTAATCCTCTTTGCTGCTCTTCTCTGCACTCTTTCTAGAGTCTCCACGTCTTTTCTACATCGTGGCGACCAAAACTGGATGCAAATATTCCAGGTTCCTAAGCAAGGCAGTTACCAAGGCCATCTACTGCTGTGCTCGGCTGACACCCGCTGTCCCAAAAAGTAATCAAATTAAGGTTAAGCAGGTTGTTCTGCCGTCGCCTAATCGGCTAAACCGATGTCTTGAGTTGGCCCCCAAATCCGTAGGCTGTGATTTTGCACAGAGTCTAATCCAGCTACCAAATTAATTTCGGTTTTTTTCTGGGTTCGCGCAATCCGTTTAATCGGAAATTTCGCTTGGGAGACTTAATGCGCACCCGCTAACCCAAACACACACACACACACACACACACACACACACACACACACAAAGAGAGAGGCAGACTAACCGGAACTTCCCCTAGGGAAATAAACCCAGATATGGGTCACTCTGCTTTGTTCGGGAAATTACAGTTGTTTCCAACTGTTGTGTTATCTTGTCTTAATCTGTCTGCCGGTTATTTGGAATGTATAGGTTGCCGGATGTCGGACACGATTAGAGGAGAGCGGAGCTTAGCCAAATGAAAGAAACGCGCGGAGGATTAGAGGCGAACCGAGACGAAAGCTAATCAAACATAAGCAAGCGGTTCGTCAGACGGACAGCTTCACCTGTCCTGCTTTGAAGCAGAGAGCAGAGCGCCCGGTGCGCGTGCGACTTACGAAGGAGTGGGCAGCCATCTTGCCTTTTCTGACTCTCTGCTCGGTGCACAACCCCCCTGTGGCAAGTTGTTCCGCTGGTTAATTATTCTCCCTGTCGGGAAAGTCCTCCTTAGTGCCAACTTGCTTCTCTCCAATGGGTGGGATTCAAAAGTTTTTAGCAACCGGTTCTCTGCCGGGTGGCTAAGTGGGCGTATTCATGGTGGGCGTGGCCTACTCAGCCTCCTGCAGCATGGAAGGGGGTGGGGGGGAGTGTGGTGTTTTTGCCCTCCCTAGAATTTCAGAGGTTTTTCCTCGAGCCTCCAGGAGGGCAAAAACAACTAGGCAGGACCTCCAGGGTGGAAATAGGCCCATTTCCGGACTTCCGGAACTTCTGGGAGGTCCGTTATTCACACACACACCCCCAGAGATTCCATGCGGACTCTGCACTTACCTGGCATCCTGGGAGGGAAGGGAGGGGTGGGCGGGGCCAGCCAGTCCTTTCAACTACCGGTTTGGTGAACCAGATGTAAAATTAGCATCCGGTTCGCCCGAACTGCTGCGAACCGGCTGAATCTCACACCTGCATTTCTCCTTGATTACTTTCCACCCGTTGCTTCTTCTCCTGCTTTCAGGTGCTCTGGCGAATAGGTGGACTCCCTCTTCTTTGGGGCAGCCTCCTGCAAGGAGCAGGAATCTCCAGGCAAGGTGCTTGCCCAAGGTTATTATTTATTGAGTGTCTGACGAGAACTCGACTAAGAGAAGTAAAGCAGGAGTGTCAGGAATAGCCAACCCTCCAGAAGAGAGGCTTAAGATACAGGAGGATCTTGACAAACTTGAACATTGGGCGCTGTCTAACAAATTGAAATTCAAGGGTGAAAAGAGTCAGGTTCAGTGGTGGGTTTCAAATTTTTTTAGAACCTACTATGTAGGTGTGGCCTATTTTGTGGGCGTGGCTTGGCAGTCATGTGACAGGGTGGGAGTGGCCACCTTTTAAAATGTGGTGAAACTCATTTAACAATGCTCTTGCTTAGCAACCAAAATTTTGGACTCAATTGTGATGATAAATTCTTTCTTTCTTTCTTTCTTTCTTTCTTTCTTTCTTTCTTTCCTTCCTTCCTTCCTTCCTTCCTTCCTTTCCTTCCCGTTGGGTCACTGGCAGTGGCAGACCAGATTTACTTCCAGGTACACCGGTGGAACCCCCTCTCACCTGTTCTCTAAATTTCACCAACCGGCTCTCGCGAGTAGGTGCGAGCCTGCAGAAACCCACCACTGGTCAGGTTCTACATTTAGGCAAGAAAAGCAAAATGCGCAGGGACAGTATAGGTGGTACCTTGCTCAATAGTAGGAACTGGGAGACGGATCTTGGAGTCCTAGTGGACGACCATTGAAATAGGAGCCAGCCGTGGGCAGCAGCTGCCAAAAAAGCCAACCCAGTTCTAGGCTGCATCAACAGAGGAAGAGAATCAAGATCCCGTGAAGGGTTAATACCACTTTATAAGGCCTCGGGAAGGCCACACCTGGAATACGGCATTCAGTTTTGGTCACCACAATGTAGAAAAGATGTGGAGATTCTGGAAAGAGTTCAGAGAAGAGCAACCAAGAGGATTAGGGGAATGGAGGCTGAAACATATGAAGAACGGTTGCAGGAACTGTGTATGTCTAGTTTAATAAAAAGAAGGACCAGGGGAGACATGATAGCAGTTTTCCAATATCTCAGGGTTTGCCTCAAAGAAGAGGGAGTCAAGCTATTCTCCAAAGCACCTGAGGGCAGGACAAGAACCAATGGATGGAAACTAATCAAGGAGAGAAGCAACTTAGAACTAAGGAGAAATTTCCTGACAGTGAGAACAATTAACCAGTGGAACTCCTTGCCTCCAGAAGTTGTGAATGCCCCAACCCTGGAAGTCTTTAAGAAGATGTTGGAGAGTCATTTGTCTGAAACGGTATAGAGTTTCCTGCCTAGGCAGGAGGTTGAATTAGAAGACCTCCAAGGTCCCTTCCAACTCTGCTATTGTACTGTATTGTAAAGCTATGCACACAATCTATGTCATTATATACAGTGTCCTGCGGCAGTAGCCTCGTAACCGGTTGTCCGATTCAACATGCAAGTTTGAGCAATCTCCATTGTGGCCGCCCCTGGATTTTGACCATAAGGATGCTGCAGCTTTCCTAAGCGTGAGAATTGATCGTAAAACATGGTACCGTTTTTCAGAACTGTTGTAACTTTGAACGGTCGCTGAAAAAAGGGTCATAAGATGAGGACTATTTGGGCTTTGCGTTATTCAACTTGCTGGGTTAAGTTGGGCATCGCTCCATGGATTTTTTTAAAATTTATTTTTATACTGGAAAAAAATATGGTTTCCCCCCCCCCCCCTCCTAGTTGAAAACCAATATTGTCTACCTTGCAGGATTATTTTTAGGAATTACTTTGCTCTACTTTTTAGAAAGTTCTTCGCATCTTGATTGATTCCCTCCTTATAGTCCAGGGTCAGTAAAGACGACAGACTAGGTTTCTATCTAGTTTCATATTTTGCAGCAAAATTGTGTTACAGTATTTTTCGGAGTATAAGACGCACCGAAGTATAAGACACACCCAGGTTTTGAAGAAGCAATTTTTTTTAAGTAGGTAGGTAGATAGAGGGATAGAGAGGGAGAGAAAGAGAGAGAAATACAGTAGGTAGGTAGGGGGGGAGAGTGTATAGTTATGTAGGTAGGTAGATAAAGGGATAGGGAGAAAGAGAGAGAGAGAAATACGGTAGGTAGGTAAGTAGGGAGAGAGAATGTGTGTAGATAGATAAGTAGGTAGAGGGATAGAGAGAGAGAAATAGAGAGCGAGAGAGAAATACAGTAGATAGGTAGGGGGAGAGAGAATGTAGATAGGTAGGTAGGTAGAGGGATAGAGAGAGAAAAATAGAGAGAAAGAGAGAGAGAGAGAGAGAGAGAGAGAGAGAGAGAGAGAGAGAGAGAAATACAGTAGATAGGTAGGGAGAGAGAGAGAGTAGGTAGGTAGGTAGGTAGGTAGGTAGATGTTTCCAGGTGTATTTACCCATTTCTGGAGAAGGAAATCACTGACCACCTTTGGAACAAATCTTGGTTTCTACAGGCACAGTACTTGACCAACGTAATTCTCATCAATCCCTCTAATTAAACAGCTTTCTGAAAGGAGGGAAAAACCCTTTTTGCACTGTGCAAACCTCCCCCAAACGGCCCATTTTTTGTGAAAATGGGCCCGTTTTTTTCAAATAAAAGGCATGAATAGCCTTGGGGGGGGGGCTTGCAGAATGCTCCTGGGGGGGGTGTAAAACGAGGAAAAGGTTCGTTTTTTCATGAAAACGGGCCATTTTTTAGTAAAAAAATAGCATGCATAGCCTTATGGAGGCTTAGAGTGCTGCTGGGGGGCTGGGGGGGGGCAAAAACGCCCTGTTTTTTGCTCATTTCTGCCCTCCCCAACCCCCAGGAGCTCTCTGGAAGCCTCCATAAGGGTATGCACGAGACCATTGTGGTGAAGGGGCGGGGTTTCAGGAGGCAAAAAAATGCTATATTCGATGTATAAGACGCACCCAGATTTTCAGCCTCTTTTCAGAGGAAAAAAGGTGCGTCTTATACTCCGAAAAATACGGTACTTCCTTATGGTTCTCATCTATTTGGCATCAAATAAATGTCAGACTACAAATATTACTTGGATTAATATCAGTTTTCATTTTTTTGCACACCTACGTCTCGACGTACGACCCCAACTGAGCCCCCAATTTCTGTGGCTAAGCAAGACAAGTTGTGTTTTGCCCCGTTTTACAACTTTTATTGCCGCGGTTGTTAAGTGGACCGCTGCCGGTGTGAAGTTAGAAACACGGTGGTTCAGTGAAGCTGACTTCCCCCATTTTCTTGTCGGACAGTCATAAAAAGGGATCACGTGACCTTGGGGCACAGCCACGGTCGTAAATACGAGTCAATTGGCAAGAGTTCGAATTCTGATTCCCTGGCCATGGGATTCTGCAACAGTCGTAAAAATGATCGCAAGTTAAAAAATATTTCAGCGCCGCTGCAACTTTCTTTTTTTTTTTATTGCAAAAGTTTTATTCAGACAAGTTTTCCCCCCTTTTACCCCCCCGACATGTAATATAAAATCACATACAAAAAGTATACCCCTCACCTCCCCCCATCTTAAAATAAAGTTCTCATTCAAATATTGAGTATTATACCCCCGACCAACATGATATAAATTTAGTATAAAATACATCAGTCTCTCCCTAACACCCTTTCTAAGTTAATTCAGCATCATAACATGACCATATCCCATTATACCCATCTCTATATTGCTTATCCACTTATATTTCCCCACCCTCCACCCTAACCCACCCCCACCTCCCAGTCAATCCCACCCCCCCTGAGTTCCGCTGTACACCACTTTAAACATTCCAAACATCCCAGATATTGTTTAATCTATTCACCTATCAATCCAAACATTCCTACCTAAAAGCTACATGGTATTTCCCAGTCTGATATTTATTCTGTATATAATTAATCCATTTTGCCCATTCCTGCATGTAGCTCTCCTGCTTCTGGTCTTTTAGGAAAGCTGAAAGTTTTGCCATTTCCGCAAACCCCGCCACTTTTTGAATCCATTGAGCAATTGTCGGTACAAAATCTTTCTTCCAATGTTGAGCAATCCACAACCTAGCTGCTGTAACCATATACAAAAACAATTTTGTATCCCCTTTACAAAAATCCTTAGTTATGCCCAATAGAAACATTTGCGGGGTAAATTCTAATCTTTTCTTAAATACGTTTTGCATAACCCACCATATTTTTATCCAAAAAGCTTTGACCTTATTGCAAGTCCACCATACATGGAAGAAAGTAGCATCTAAACACCCGCATCTCCAGCATTTAGGTTGAAAATTAGGATACATACATGATAATTTCTTAGGATCCAAATACCATCTATAAAACATTTTATAAAAATTCTCCCTTAAACTTTGTGACTGTGTAAATTTAATATTTTGAACCCATATTTTTTCCCACGTATCCAACATAACGGGTTCATCAAAATTCTGAGCCCATTTAATCATACAATCCTTGACCAACTCGCTTTCTGAATCCCTTTCTAACAGTACATTATATATTCTTTTAACATGTTTTGGGCCAGTCTCTTTTATCTGCTTGATCAACTCCACTTCTTTCTCCATAAAACCAATCCTGCGATCTTCTTTCCATCTCTTCTGTAACTGTGTGTAGTGTAACCAATTTAAAGTAATTCCTGCCTCCAACAGTTGTTCCAAAGTTTTCATCTGCCATTCGCCCCTGTCAAAAGTAAGCACATCTTTATATAAACACCCCCCGAGTGACTTAGTATTTGTAATCCACATGGTGTTCAGCGCCGCTGCAACTTTCAACGCCGCTGCAACTTTCAACGGTCACTAAATGAACGGGTTGTAAGTCAAGGACTTCGGTGTACTTTCACCTTCAATCTGTCCTGTGAGTATCTTAATGTCTGTCTGCCATGCTCTTCCCCCCCCCCACCCAAAAGAGCATGATGGATGGCCCCGATGTTCCCTGTTTTCCTGAGTGTGCTCATTTTCTCATTTTTTTCCGCAGCCTCCGCTCCAATAATGCATTTGGAAATACGATAGAAATTGGCCAGTGGCATGGAAGACGGGGGGGGGGGGGGTGCATTTTATACACGATAACTCTGCCTTTTTGATTCATGCCTCAGACGGAAGTTGCAAACTACACAGAATTCTCTGCTGTAATTTGGCTTCTGCAGGTAGAGGCCAAAGCCACGGGAACGACAGGCAGGAAATGTGAAAAGGATACGTGTGTGTGTGTGTGAGAGAGAGAGAGAGAGAGAGAGGGAGAGGGAGAGAGGGAAGGAAAGAGGGAGGGAGGAGAGAGAGAGAGAGAGAGAAAGGAAGGGAGGGAGGGAGGAAGGGATGGAAAGGAGAGAGGAAGGAGGGAGGGAGGGCAAAGTAAGGAAGGAACAAATAAGGAAAGAAAGACAGAAAGATGGGTGGGTGGGCAGTGGGTGGGTGGAAAAGGGGAGGAAGAGGAGGGAGTGGAAAAAGGAGAAGGAAGGAAGGTAGGAAGGAAGGAAAGAGAAAGAAAGAAAGAAAGAAAGAAAGAAAGAAAGAAAGAAAGAAAAAGAGAGAGAGAGAGTGAGAGAGAGAGAGAGAGAGAGAAAGAAAGAAAGAAAGAAAGAAAGAAAGAAAGAAAGAAAGAAAGAAAGAAAGAAAGAAAGAAGGAAGATGCTTGGAAAGTAGGGAGATGGATGGATAGGAAGGAGGGAAGAAAAAGAAAGAAAGAAAGAAAGAAAGAAAGAAAGAAAGAAAGAAAGAAAGAAAGAAAGAAAGAAAGAAAGAAAGAAAGAAAGAAAGATAGTTGCAAAGGTTGGGGACCCCTGGCCCAGGCCCTGACACTGACAACTTTGCTAGCTGGAGAAGTCTGGGAGCTGAAGTCCTTCAGACTTAAAGTTGCAAAGGTTGGAGACCCCTGCCCTTAATGATTCCAGTGTGCATTTAAACATCCGCTGTACAAACAGTTGTAAAAAAACTGATCTGGTGGCACGGTGATCCACTGTCTGACTGCCACAACCAAGATTCAATCACAGCCATAAGTTGAGGACTCCCTCTTGTCAGGCCTGCAGCCATCTTTTCCTTTGGGATCTTCAGCCTGCCACACTTTCTATTCTTCTGCCATGCCTTTTCTATGGTGGGAAAACGGGAGGGGGGATTGTACGGAGTGAGATGCGATGTAGCCAAAGCAAAATTCCTTTCTAGAAAACCAAGGTCAATCCTTTGTCTCTGCACTTCTGTACCTGACCTGAACTGGATGGGTGGAAGCTGCCAGCGTGGGAGTGGGAGATTGGACCGTGGGATGGACTGGTGGGTGTGGGGGGGCAAGATCTTGAACATTCAACTGGATGGCGAAAACCGGGAAGCTTTCAGCTTCGGGTTTTCCCCAGATGTGCCAACCTGGCTCTCTTCATCAATGGGAACTTTGAGGAATCCTTTGCCTGGGACTCTGATTCACTTTTGGAGGCTATTTGGAACCCTGACACCTGTATTACGACTCTGCCAGCAGAGCTGAGGAAACCTAATTTCCAAATGGGCGGCTTTGGAGCCCAAAATTATTAATAAATATTTGACAAAGGTGGCTGGGCAGAGCCTGTAGATCAATGCTGCCATCGCTTGAAACGTAGCTCCTGATCGATGTTATTAAGATATCACCAGGCCGAGAGGATGGAGATTTTCTGCTCAATTAAGAGCAGGAAGATGAACTTAAGAAAGAAATGAAAACAGATGTTCTCAGCATAATTTTCCTTGCTGTATTATTGGATTAAAAAAAAAAACCCTGTAAGAGACAACTTCTGAATTTATATTCATCCTGACTGCGATCTATAAATTTTTCCTCCCTTCTCCCTTGGCTCCAATCTCTTCTTAAAACTTCCAGACAATAGAATAGAATAGAATAGAATAGAATAGAATAGAATAGAATAGAATAGAAATACAGAATGGAATGGAATAGGAATACAGAATAGAATAGAATAGAATAAAATAGAATAGAATGGAATAGAATAGGGGATAGATATAGATTAGACTAGACTAGAGAAAATAGAATAGAATAGAATAGAATAGAATAGAATAGAATAGAATAAGGGATAGGATAGGATAGGATAGGATAGGATAGGATATAGACTAGACTAGACTAGATAATATAGAATAGAATAGAATAGAATAGAAATACAGAATGGAATGGAATAGGAATACAGAATAGAATAGAATAGAATAGAATAGAATAGAATAGAATAGAAATACAGAATGGAATGGAATAGGAATACAGAATAGAATAGAATAGAATAAAATAGAATAGAATAGAATAGAATGGAATAGAATAGGGGATAGATATAGATTAGACTAGACTAGAGAAAATAGAATAGAATAGAATAGAATAGAATAGAATAAGGGATAGGATAGGATAGGATAGGATAGGATATAGACTAGACTAGACTAGATAATATAGAATAGAATAGAATAGAATAGAATAGAATAGAATAGAATAGAATAGAATAGAATAGGATGGGATGGGATGGGATGGGATATAGACTAGACTAGACAACACAAGACTAGAGAAAATAGAATGGAATGGAATGGAATGGGTCGGGACGGGATAGGATATAGATTAGACTAGACTAGACAAGACAAGACTAGAGAATATAGAATAGAATAGAATAGAATAGAATAGAATAAGAATAAGAATAAGAATTAGAATTAGAATAGACTAGAATAAGGGATGGGATGGGATGGGAGGGATGGGATAGAAGAGCAGAGTTGGGAGGGACCTTGGAGGTCTCCTAGTCCAACCCTCTGCTTAGGCAAGAAACCCAACACTACTTCAGACAAATGGCTATCCAACATCCTCTTAAAAACTTCCAGCGTTGGAGCATTCACAACTTCTGGAGGCAAGTCGTTCCACTGGTTAATTGTTCTCACTATCAGGAAATTTCTCCTTAGTCTACTCAAGCAGACGCAAGAGTTTTTGAGTCTCCACACACGTATTTTCTGATGGGTTTGCAAAGGCAGGCCAAGCACCCCAAGGGCACCTTGAGTGACCCCCCAAAGCAAAAAAAAATAATGCATTGATGATCAAGCAACAAGGAATTACACTTGCGTAAAATCCAGTGGGTTCCAAAGACACCATGTGTCAGGTTTCCCCAAAATGCCGTAATTGATGCATGAGCATCGAACCAAGTTTCAATACAAAAACTAGCCATTTATTAGAAGCATCATAGACAAGATCTATTCGCAGTCTGACCTAAGTTTTGTTTGAGTTATAGCTGAACTTTACCCCTGTTCCTTCCCTCCCCTCAGTCTGTGTCACAAATCACATTCCCCTATGAGATGCACCCCTCCCAAGCCTGCTGCAGTAATCTGAGATCCGATTTCAGCCGACGGTATGCGTCGAATGCGCTCCCCATCCCCTCTTCTCTTACTACAGCAACGTTAGGAGTTGACACCACGCCGTTAACTTCTCCAGTGCAGAGATTCCTGTTTCCTCCAAGTTCTAATTGTCTGGCCAACTTCCTCCCGCTCTCTAATTGCTAATTCAGAGGGAAGCGATTTCCCAAAGCTTGCTAATTAAGGGTTGCAATGCTTAAAACTCTTGCTGTGCTCAGGAACCGCATGCTAAACACAGCTATTAGTATTTGCATTGGCTAAATTCTATCCAAGGAGAGATTCCTTGACTTACGACCGGGCTGTAGAGCAGAACTTCCATTATAAATCATGATGGTCGTAAGTCGAGGCGCTCCCTCTCCCTCCCTCCCGTCTCTTCCTCTCCCTCTCTTCCTCCCCC
>CM077648.1:119455795-119483295 GCA_039707465.1 Rhabdophis nuchalis
GGAGCTCATCATCATCATCATCATCATCATCATCATCATCATCATCATCTCTGCCTGTCCATCCCTTCCTTTCTTTCTCCTTCTCCTTCCTTCTTCCTTCCATCTCTTTAAGAAGAGATTGTCTGAAGTGATATAGGGTTTCCTGCCTAAGCAGGGGGTTGGACTAGAAGACCACCAAGGTCCCTTCCAACTCTTCTATTCTATTCTATTTTCCATTCTATTCCCATTCCCATTCTCATTCCTATTCCTATTCTATTCTGTCTGAAGGGGTGTAGGGTTTCCTACCTAAGCAGGGGGTTGGACTAGAAGACCTCCAAGGTCCCTTCCAACTCTGCTATTCTATTCTATTCTATTCTATTCCTTATTCTGTTCTGTTGTATATTCTCCTCTACATTCTATTCCTTCTCCTTCACCTTCCTCCTTTTTTCTTCTCTTTCCTCTTTCTCCTGCACTTCTCTTTTGCCTCTTCCTCCTTCTCCTTCCTTTTCCTCTTTTCCTTCTTTCTCCTTCCTCCCTTCTTTCTCCTTCTTCTTCCTCCCATCTTTCTCCTTCTCCTTCCTCCCTTCATTCTCCTTCCTCCTCCTCCTCCGGTGCTCCTTCCCCTGCTTCTTCCTCCTTCTCTCTTCCCCTGCCGCCTTCTTCCACTCTCCTTCTCTTTTTCTCCCTCCCTTCTCCCTCTCCTTCCTTCTCCTTCTCCTTTTCCTTCCTCCCATTTTTCCCTCTTCTCCTTCCTCCCTTCTTTCTTCTTCTTCTTCCTCCCGTCTTTCTCCTTCTCCTTCCTCCCTTCTTTCTCCTTCCTCCTCCTCCTCCGGTGCTCCTTCCCCTGCTTCTTCCTCCTTCTCTCTTCCCCTGCCGCCTTCTTCCACTCTCCTCTTTTTCTCCCTCCCTTCTTCCTCTCCCTTCTTCTTCTCCTTTTCCTTCCTCACATTTTTCCCTCTTCTCCTTCCATCCTTTTTCCCCCTTCTCCCTCCTCCTCCTCCTCCTCCTCTGGAAACTCTGCCTTCTCTCTGCTGGCAGGCCGGCGGTGCCTGGTTCTCCCACGCCCTCCAACACCCCCAGCCCCACCCCTCCATCTGCGGCTGCTTCCTCCTCTCATAGGAAACACTGCGGCTAACAATTAGAAAAGATAACGAGGGAGAATTGTATAATTACAGGCTGCTGGAGGCAGAGCTGCAAATGGGCACATTCTCCTCCGCCCCGCTTAAGAGCAGATGCAGCTCAGTCGCAACGATCCAATGAAACCAGTCGCAGGGGGAAGTCGGTGCCCGTTCTACTCAATGGGCACCCAAATAAGACGTTTGCAAAACTGGGCACAAGGTATCAGGGCTGGAACCCCCCGCAGACTATGGGACCCCCCAAAAAACCCCAAATCCTTGTCTTTACAGCAGGTGTTCTTCCACCCCACCTCCCCATTTCATGGACTTCCAGGCCGTCCTCGACTTACGACCAAAATTCCGACGGGCCTACTTGGGAGGCGACGTATGACACACACACACCCCATTTGAAATTCCAATGTTTGCAATTGCTCATAGTTGCAACCATTGGACCCACATTTAGAGCGCTCGGCAACCAGGCCGCGCTTAAGTCTGTTGCTGGAGTCCTGTGCTGACCTGAGTTCATTTCACGACGTTTTTGCCAAAAAAAAACCTAACTCTTTGCTTCGGGGTTTTTTTGGGGCAAAGCCGCAACCAGAGGGTTTGGGTGCAGTTTTAATCTGTCAATCACCCACATAGATAGTGAGACAGGCTGTGTATAAAATCGAGAGAAAGAAAAACAGAAAGAGAGAGAATAGAGACAGTGGGTGGCTGGGTGGGTGGATAATGGATGCATAGATATTTGGACGGACGGACGGACGGACGGACAGGCAGATAGATAGGTAGATAGATAGGTAGGTAGGTAGGTAGGTAGGTAGGTAGGTAGGTAGGTAGGTAGGTAGGTAGGTAGGTAGGTAGATAGATAGATAGATAGATAGATAGATAGATAGATAGATAGATAGATAGATAGATAGATAGATAGATAGATAGATAGATAGATAGATAGATAGATAGATAGATAGATAGATAGATAGATAGATAGATAGATAGATAGATAGATAGATGTAGAGGTAAATGAATAGATAGGTAGATAGATAGATAGATAGATATTAAGAGTAAAGAGAGAGAGATAGATAGATAGATAGATAGATAGATAGATAGATAGATAGATAGATAGATAGATAGATAGATAGATAGATAGATAGATAGATAGATATTAAGAGTAAAGAGAGAGATTAGGGATAGATAGATAGATAGATAGATAGATAGATAGATAGATAGATAGATAGATAGATAGATAGATAGATAGATAGATAGATAGATAGATAGATAGATAGATATTAAGAGTAAAGAGAGAGATTAGGGATAGATAGATAGATAGATAGATAGATAGATAGATAGATAGATAGATAGATAGATAGATAGATAGATAGATAGATAGATAGATAGATAGATAGATAGCACATAGACTGATAGACAGATAGATAATGGATGGATGTATAGAGATCTGGTGGCGCAGTGGTTAAAGTGCAGTACTGCAGGCTACTTCTGCTGACCTATTCTATTCTATTCTATTTCTTTTCTATTCTGTTTTCTATCCTATCCCATCCCATCCCATCTAATTCCATTCCATTCTATGCCTATTCTATTCTATTTTCCATTCCATTCCATTCTATTCTAAGCTGAGTGGTTTTCTTGCAGTGTTTCATTGCCCAACTAGGTAACATCATCAGCATTAGAAGAGGGTGGGGTTTGTTAACAACTGTAGCAAGGTCGTCATAAAACGGGGCAAATCTCACTTAACCAATGTCTCCCTTACCAACAGAATATTGGGCTCGGGCGCGGCCGTAATTCGAGGGCTGCCTGTGTAAATCCATCATTCTAGGCTAGGGCACAAAACTAGAAGTCAGAAAATCCTATTTTTGCGGGAACTTCCTCGATGCCGGTTTCGATAAAGGAAGCGGAGAGGGCAAAGGCGTTTCGCCAATTATTCCATTTATATTCCATTTGTTTCAATAATAAACTGGCCACTCTGGGCCGCTTTATCCTGGATACGGGGGGACTAAATGCAGAAGGAGATCCGAGAACGTTTTTCTCGTTCCAAACTCCAAGCGGTAACGAGCCCCTTTGCATGGCCGTTAATCCAGGGGCTGGCTCTCTGTGTCCTACCTTGGCTGCATCCGTCATCTGTGATAGTTTCTCTGGGTTCAGAAGCAGCGTTACAACTCTGGTCCCTTAACCAGTGTTAGCAAAATAAATGCGGAATAGTGTAATTCACCAGACAGTAAAGAGAGATGTTGCTGTAGCCACAAACAAACTCTAAAACACTGATAGTAAGAAAATAAATAGTCTTTACTTTGTAGCAACTAAAATGCTTCTTCCGGCCAGTGATTCTAACTTCCAAAACAGTCCTTCACCAAACAGAGTTTATCTTACAGTGATGCAAAACAAATCCTCCTCCTTCTTCTTCAGTCACAGCTCCTCAGCACAGGGAATCGAAAAGGGAACGGACTGTGTTTTAGTAACCATCTTTAAAGTGCTCCATGGCATAGGACCTGGTTATTTGCGGGACCGCCTCCTACCACGTACCTCCCTTCGACCTGTCCACTCCCACAGGGAGGGCCGCCTTAGGGTACCGTCTGCCGGACAATGCCGTCTGGCGACTCCTAGGGGGAGAGCCTTCTCTGTGGCAGCCCCTGCCCTCTGGAACGACCTGCCCCCCGACCTCCGTACAACCACGCCTCTTCCGCCGGGCATTAAAAACACACTTATTTTATGCGGCCGGCCTGGCATAGTTTTTAAATTTGATCTTAGCAAGGGTTTTTTATGTTTTTTGCATGGGTTTCTAATTTAATTTATTTTTAATATATTTCTACTGCATTTAGTGTTATAGTATTTTATTACTCCCTGTGCACCGCCCTGAGTCCCGCAAGGGAGATAGGGCGGTATATAAATGTGAAAAATAGCAAATAGTAAATAGAAAGAGAGAAAGAAAGAGAGAGAGAGAAAGGAGAGAGAGAGAGAAAGAGAAAAAGAGAAAGAGAGAGAGAGAGAAAGAAAAAGAGAAAAAGGAGAGAGAAAGAGAAAGAGAGAGAAAGAAAGAAAGAGAGAGAGAAAGAGAAAGAGTGAAAGAAACAGAGAGAGAGAGAGAGAGAGAGAAAGAGAAAGAGAGAAAGAGAGAGAGAGAAAGAAAAAGAGAGAAAGAGAGAGAGAGAGAGAGAGAATAACATGGTTTTGAAACCTGGACAGGACCAAGAGCCTGTTTCCATAGCAACCCTTTTATACGTACAGTAGCTGGAACTCAAAAACTCTGTTTTTAATCAATGGCAAGATTTCCCATTGAAACCTTCCTGGGGTCTTGTGTTCTCTTCCACAGATCAACACCCTGACAGCCAGATCAGAGGCAGGTGTCATGGCGCTCAAGATGGGTTTTTTTTTCCCTTTTCAATGTTATTTTTCCCCTCTTCCTTTCTTTCGTAAGAGAAAGGTCTCCAAAACCACAGTGGCTGAACCACCAACGAGCTGATGAGGGGGTATCTTCCCCAAATGGGGCCCGTAATGATCCGAAAAGGGTGTTCTCCTCCTTACGCTGCAAACATCATCATCCTTAAGCTGCTAACAAGGACCTTGGGTTGCAAAATCAATGAGTAAGAACAGCTGCCGGATCGAGCCACGGCTCGGCTTTGGTTTCTCGCGGTAGCCAACTAATTCTGTCTTGCTCACGAGATGGAGATGGAGATGGAGATGTTCAACCCTGGGGATCAGGAGACTGATTGTTCCCAATGCAGAATTATAAAGGATGACATGGTGGGAAGGGGCCTTGGAGGTCTTCTAGTCCAACCCCCTGCTTAGGCAGGAAACCCTACACCACTTCGGACAAATGGTTATCCAACATCTTCTTATAAATGTCCAGTGTTGGAGCATTCACAACTTCTGGTGGCAAGTTGTCCCATTGGTTAATTGTTCTCACTGTCAGGAAATCTCTCCATAGGTCTACGTTGCTTCTCTCCTTGATGGGTTTGAACCTGTTGCTTCTTCTCCTCCTGCCTACAGGTGCTTTGGAGGCCAGGTTGACCCCCTTTTCATTTTGGCAGCCCCTCAAATATTGGAAGACTGCTATCAATCAATCAATCAATTAATCAATCAGTTTAATTTGTAAACCGCTCCCTCTCCCCAATGGGACTCGGGGCGGGGCACAGGAAATTAAAAAGCATATAAACATAAACACATTATAACTATTTAAAATCCAATTAAACAAACTATAACCCTGCGCTAAAATCTTAAAATCCTTAAAACTATACCCCTTAAAAACCCAATTAAAACAATTTAAACATTCAGACTGAAGGCTGGCAAGGTAGATTAGGCCAAGCCAGCCTGATGGAAGAAGTGGGTCTTTAACTTTTGTCAGAAGGAGCAGAGGTCTGTAGTTGTTCTGAGTTCGGGGGGTAGGTCGCTCCAGAGAGTTGGGCCCGCCACAGAGAAGGCCCTTCCCAACTATCATGTCAGCCTTAGCCCTAACCCTAGTCCTTCTTTTCATTAAACTAGACCTCTAGTTTAATGAAAAGAAAGACCAGGGGAGACATGATAGCAGTCTTCCAATATCTCAGGGGTTTCCCCAAAGAAGAGGGAGTCAAGCTAGTCTCCAAGGCACCTGAGGGCAGAACAAGAAGCAATGGGTGGAAACTAATCAAGGAGAGAAGCAACCTAGGAGAAATTTCCCGACAGTTAGAACAAGTAACCCGTGGAACAGCTTGCCTCCAGAAGTTGTGAATGCTCCAACACTGGGTGTTTATAAGAAGATGTTGGATAGCCATCTGTCTGAAGTGGTGTAGGGTTTCCTGCCTAAGCAGGACTAGAACAGAGATGGCGAACCTATGGCACGGGGGCCACAGGTGGCACGCGAAGCCATTTGTTAGGGCACGCGAGGCATTGCTCTGTCAGCTCCAGCGTGCATGTCCAGCTGACTTCAGCCTTCCTTTGAGACCGTTTTTCACCCTCCGGAGGCTTCCCTGAAGGCTCCAGAGGGCTGAAGGCTCCGGAGGGCGAAAAATGACCCTATGAGCAAACCAGAGGGGGAAAGCACGCGCATGTGTGGCACGCCCATGCACAACCCACCTGCAGTCCCCGCTCTTTTGGCACGTGAACCAAAAAAGGTTCGCCATCACTGGACTAGAAGTACAGAAAGACCCCTAAGGGGGGAGACTCTCTGCAGCAACACAAGCGTTCAATGCACATATTAGAGCCTCAATGCGCTCTAATGCATTGAGCAACACAAGCGTTCAATGAACATATTAGAACGATAGAGCCTCAGTCAATTTAGATTTTTAGCACAGGTTGTTTATTTAATTTCTTTTGTATATTTGTTATTTATTACTGTAGATTTTAATCCGTCTCGACGGAGATTGGTGCGGTCTACAAATCGAATTACAATACAATAGCAGAGTTGGAAGGGACCTTGGAGGTCTTCTAGTCCAACCCCCTGCGTGGGCAGGAACCTTATACCATTTCAGACAATTGCTATCCAACATCTTCTTAAAGACTTCCAGTGTTGGGGCATTCACAACTTCTGGAGGCAAGCTGTTCCAGAGGTTAATTGTTCTAACTGTCAGGAAATTCCTCCTCAGTTCTAAGTTGCTTCTCTCCTTGATTAGTTTCCACCCATTGCTTCTTGTCCTGCCCCCAGGTGCCTTGGAGAATAGTTTGACTCCCTCTTCTTTGTGGCACTCTCTGAGATATCGGAACACTGCTATCATGTCTCCCCTGGTCCTTCTCTTCATCAAACTAGACATACCCAGCTCCTGCAACTGTTCTTCATATGTTTTAGTCTCCAGTCCCCTAATCCTCTTGGTTGCTCTTCTCTGCACTCTTTCCAGAGTCTCCACGTCTTTTCTACATCGTGGCGACCAAAACTGTATGCAGTATTCCAAGTGTGGCCTTACCAAGGCACCATACAGTGGCATTAACACTTCACACGATCTAGATTCTATCCCTCTGTTTATGCAGCCTAGAACTGTGTTGGCTTTTTTGGCAGCTGCTGCACACGGCTGGCTCATATTTAAATGGTTGTCCACTAGGATTCCAAGATCCCTCTCACAGTTGCTACTATTGAGCAAGGTACCACCTATACTGTACCTGTGCATTTTGTTTTTCTTGCCTAAATGTAGAACCTTACTTTTTTCACCATTGAATTTCATTTTATTAGATATTGCCCAATGTTCAAGTTTGTCAAGATCCTTCTGTATCTTAAGCCTATCTTCTGGAGTGTTGGCTATTCCTGCCAGCTTGGTGTCGTCTGCAAATTTGATGAGTTCCCCATAAACTTAATTAAACTTAAACTTAAACATAATTAAACTTAAACTTAAAACATATTTGGCCCAGGAGCCGTAATTTGAGGACCCCCTGTTTTAGTGCAATATAAACAATGCAAATGATTTTTCTGCGGACCAACAAAATTTTCTCACCGACCCCCAGTTGGTGACCGCTGACCTCTATTCATTTATTTATTTGTTCATATTTATATCAATGAAGACCAGCTTTTCGATATCCACCTAATAAATTTGCAGGCATGTGTTTAATGTGAGCCTTGTCGATGGAAAAAAGCCTATTATTATTATTATTATTTTTTGACCAGAGGTAAAGTCTGCAAGCTCCTTTAAGTTTCAGCCTTCACGCCTGACAGACGGATTAGCCGGAACGAGCCATTTAAATTGGATGTTTCCAAATGCTAAAAATTACATGCTGGTCACACCGTTTTTTGGCCTTTATCATTAAGTTCAGCTGACGGTGTTCATACGGCAGAGATTATCTGGCGGATAAAAGAGAAAGCACCGTGGAGTTATTGACTGGACTTTCTCTTCAATTACATAAATGGAAACCCTGGACAATTTTGAGCCACCAAAGCCTCTTAGCGAAGAGTTGAAAATGAACTGGATTGTTGGCACAAACAATCACGAGTTTAAAAGACTTCAAGCCAACTCATTCAATTTGCAGATGCAATTGATCAATTGTCTTGCTAAGGAAGACGTTTGTGAGGTGAGTTTTGCCCCATTTTACGACCATTTTGGCCAGTGGTTGTTAAGTGAACCCCTGCCGTCGTTCAGTTAGTCCACACGGTTGTTGAGTGAATCGAGCTTCCCCATCGACCTGGCTCGTCAGAAGGTCGCCAAAGGGGGACCCGGCCTGACCCGCGGATACGGCCACCGTCATAAATACGGGTCGGTTGCCAAGCCACCAAACTTGAATCACAAGACCAACAGTCGTTAAGTGTGAAAAACTTCAAATGTCACGAAACGAATACTTTTAAGTCAAGGACTAGCTGTACAATCTCTTCAACAAGTTCAGGGGTGTCAAACTCAATTTCATGGAGAGGCGAATCGAGTTGTGTTTGACCTCGTGTGTGTGTGTGTGTGTGTGTGTGTAATGGGCGTGGCCAGGGTGAGTGTGGCCAGCTCAACATCACTTGCTATCCATCCATCTCCCTACTTTCCAAGCATGCTTCTTTCTTTCTTTCTTCTTTCTTTCTTTCTTTCTTTCTTTCTTTCTTTCTTTCTTTCTTTCTTTCTTTCTTTCTTTCTTTCTTTCTTTCTTTCTTTCTTTCTTTCTTTCTTTCTTTCTTTCTTTCTTTCTTTCTTTCTTTCTTTCCTTCCTTCCTTCCTTCCTTCCTTTCCTTTCTTTCTTTCTTTCTTTTCTTTCTTTCTTCCTCCCTTTCTTTCTTCCTTCCTTCCTCTCCATCGATCTCTCTCCTTTCCAAGCAGCTTCCTTCCTTCCTTTCTTTTTCTTCCCTCCTTCCTATCCATCCAGCTCCCTCCTTTCCAAGCATGCTTTTCTTTCTTTTTCTTTCTTTCTTTCTTTCTTTCTTTCTTTCTTTCTTTCTTTCTTTCTTTCTTTCTTTCTTCTTTCCTTCCTTCCTTTCTTTCTTTCCTTTCTTTCTTTCTTTCTTTCTTTCTTTCTTCCTTCCTTCCTATCCATCCATCTCCCTCCTTTCCAAGCATGCTTTTCTTTCTTTCTTTCTTTCTTTCTTTCTTTCTTTCTTTCTTTCTTCTTTCCTTCCTTCCTTTCTTTCTTTCCTTTCTTTCTTTCTTTCTTTCTTTCTTCCTTCCTTCCTATCCATCCATCTCCCTCCTTTCCAAGCATGCTTTTCTTTCTTTCTTTCTTTCTTTCTTTCTTTCTTTCTTTCTTTCTTTCTTTCTTTCTTTCTTCTTTCCTTCCTTCCTTCCTTTCTTTCCTTTCTTTCTTTCTTTCTTTCTTCCTTCCTTCCTATCCATCCATCTCCCTCCTTTCCAAGCACCTTCCTTCCTTCCTTTCTTTTTCTTCCCTCCTTCCTATCCATACATCTCCCTACTTTCCAAGCATGCTTCTTTCTTTCTTTCTTTCTTTCTTTCTTTCTTTCTTTCTTTCTTTCTTTCTTTCTTTCTTTCTTTCTTTCATAGCAACCCCACCTGCCATTTTTGGCCTAGAAGGCCTCAGGGAGGCCTCCTGGGAGCAAAAACGGACCCCAAATGCTTAAAAAAAAGTTTTTAAAAAGTTCCTACTATCACGCAGCACAGCTGATTGTAGGAAGTTTTGGGTTTTTTTTACTACTTGTTAGGAGTAGACTCCTAGTGTTGGGTAGGCAATATATAACACCATGATGACAAATGGTCTTTGTGGCTTTAAGGATGCAATTGAATGCAATTGGAGACTGCAATTATCTCGGCAGTAAGAGGAAGTCAGGAGAGCGCATATTCTCTCTCTCTGCTCTCTCTCTCTCTACTGATTGCTCTCTGCTCATTGAGACTGACTGAAAGAAGAAGGAAGAAGGAAGAATCGTTAATTGCGACGGTAAGCAATTGTTTGTTTTGTTAAGGACTTTGTTTGACGAACTACCAACCATCACTGCTTGTAAAGCAGTAGTTTAGTTTTACAACACCAGTAAAGCTATTTCTTTTACTAACAGGGTCTGGGCTACTATTTGTGTGTTTACTAGCAACGTTTCTCTAGCTGCACAACTTTCTGTCTCCCAATGGAGATATCCCCCAACACTACTGGGCCGAACCGATAGCATTTCACCCCTGGTCCCAAGTCCCCTTTTTCCACTACCGCGGTAACTTCAAATGGGCACTAAATGAACTCTTGCAAGGACTATCTGCAAGCAGAATCGGAGAACGAGTAAGGAGTAAGTTGAGGACCACCTGCCTGGTAGTAAAAGGGAATCCCCTTTCAGAATAAACAGCTCTGGGGAAATTGCAACTGCAGTCGAACGCAGCTTTCGTCCAGGGGTGCCTGGGGTTTTCGATGGGCTGTCAAGGAAATCCAGGAAAATAACATTATGACAGAAACCCACTGACTCCAAATTATCAAGGAAAACTCTCCCTTCTCCGGCGAGCTGAACCGTGCGGCCTTCCTCCACCCCACCCCCTCGCCCTCCTGTCCCTGAACTAACCAGCTCGCAACTCCCTAAAAGGCTCTGACAGGTAATTTATACCCCGAGAGAGAGAATAGCAATTTCCACGTCCGAAAGAAAGACATCCAACCGATCCGAAAACACTTACACCTGCAAAACAGGAGTTTAATATGATAACAATTCTAACAGACCAGGGTAAGTAATTTTCTCCCTAATACCCATTTTTTTTCCTCCCTTCGCCATCGGCTGCTAGGCAAGGTTTACTTCGCCGGCAATTTGTTTTTCGCTTGTTTTAAAAGGAGGACAATACAATTCGAAGGTCCTCGACTTAAGGCTTTTTTCAACTCGCTCCATTCATTCACATTTCTTCCAATCAAGGATGGCATGTGACTGTGCTCACAAATCTAGAGAAAATTATTTGAAAGTTGTGATTTGTCTGAAGCCTTTAGAGCTGCTCATACCCGTTCGAAGCCCAGAAATTTTAAAAAACACCAATTATAATAAAGAATTTTAGGGTTTGTTGTCCCGGCCAGTCGTTGCTGTGGCCCAGTCTGGTTAAATGGCCAACCAATCTGTGTGTAGATCTACACCTGCACACACAAACACGTACACACAACCACCGTATAACCTCCAACCTACCTACCTACTGTATTTCTCCCCCCCCCTCTCTATCCCTCTACCTATCTACCTACCTACCTATTGTATTTCTCCCTCTCTATCCCTCTACCTATCTACCTACTGTATTTCTCTCTATCCCCCTACCTACCCACCTATCTACTGTATTTCTCCCTCTCTATCCCTCTACCTACATACCTACATACATACATACCTACTGTATTTCTCTCTATCCCTCTACCTACCTACCTACCTACCTACTGTATTTCTCCCTCTCTATCCCTCTACCTACATACCTACATACATACATACCTACTGTATTTCTCTCTATCCCTCTACCTACCTACCTACCTACCTACTGTATTTCTCCCTCTCTATCCCTCTACCTACATACCTACATACATACATACCTACTGTATTTCTCTCTATCCCTCTACCTACCTACCTACCTACCTACTGTATTTCTCCCTCTCTATCCCTCTACCTACATACCTACATACATACATACCTACTGTATTTCTCTCTATCCCTCTACCTACCTACCTACCTACCTACTGTATTTCTCCCTCTCTATCCCTCTACCTACATACCTACATACCTACCTACCTACTGTATCTCCCTCTCTATCCCTCTACCTACCTACCTACCTACCTACCTACCTACCATATTTCTCCCTCTCTATCCCTCTACCTACATACCTACATACCTACCTACCTACTGTATTTCTCTCTATCCCTCTACCTACATACCTACTATATTTCTCTCTATCCCTCTACCTACCTACCTACCTACCTACCTTACTGTATTTCTCCCTCTCTATCCCTCTACCTACATACCTACATACATACATACCTACTGTATTTCTCTCTATCCCTCTACCTACCTACCTACCTACCTACTGTATTTCTCCCTCTCTATCCCTCTACCTACATACCTACATACCTACCTACCTACTGTATTTCTCCCTCTCTATCCCTCTACCTACCTACCTACCTACCTACCATATTTCTCCCTCTCTATCCCTCTACCTACATACCTACATACCTACCTACCTACTGTATTTCTCTCTATCCCTCTACCTACATACCTACTATATTTCTCTCTATCCCTCTACCTACCTACCTACCTACCTTACTGTATTTCTCCCTCTCTATCCCTCTACCTACATACCTACATACCTACCTATCTACTGTATTTCTCTCTATCCCTCTACCTACCTACCTACTGTATTTCTCTCTATCCCTCTACCTACCTACCTACTGTATTTCTTCCTCTCTATCCTTCTACCTACATACCTACCTACCTACTGTATTTCTCTCTATCCCTCTACATACCTACCAACTATATTTCTCCTTGAATCTTATGGACAGAGTATTTTATGTCATAAAGAATGGCATAATACCTGTGGCCCACTGCTCTCTCTGCATCCATCTACCTACCTTTTTTACAATTGTTTACATTTCCGCTGCGTGTACCTGGCACAGGTGCGACATCTACACAATCTATATATATGTGTGTATGTGTGTGTGTGTCATTGGTACCGTACTTGAAAGGAACGTTGTGTGAAAATTTGGAAGCGATGGGTGCAGGACTTTCGGAGATTAGCGGTTTTGAACAAACTCTTGTTCCATTTTTATTTATATAGATTGTACAAATCCACTGATTTATTTTTTTTCTTGGCGTGTTTTTACAAGTTGGAAACAATTTGTTCTACAATTCGTGAATGTGATTCAGAGGAGAAAGAAGGGAAGACTTCCAATGGCGTGGAAGATACTAAAAACAATTGCATGAAGAATATTCTCTCCCCATTCACGGATTTAATTGAAATAATTGACTATTGGAAAATTCCTTCTGCTTTGGCTTCCGCTGCGAATGATGACAATGGAACTCACAACTCTTAACTCTTAATTTAATTTAATTTAACTGAGGAGAAATCCTGACGCATGTATCCTTGACTTGCAACCATTCGCTTAGTGACCGTTCAAAGTTGCAACGGCGCTGAAAAAAGTGACTTATGACCATTATTCACACTACGTCCGTTGCATCCCCATGGTCATGGGATCAAAATCCAGCCGCTTGGCTCATATTTATGACGGTTGCAGTGTCCCGGTGTCGAGCAATTCCCCCTTACGACAAGTAAAGTCAACTGGGAAGCCAGATTCACTTAACAACCATATTACTCATTTAAAGACTGCAGTGGTTCACTTAACGACGGTGGTGAGGAAGGTTGTAAAATGGGGCAAAACTCACTTTAAAAAGCTTGCCTCGCTTAGCAATGGAAACTTTGGGCTCAATGGTGGTCATAGGTCAAGGACAGCCCTGTATTGACAGCTCCATTCAAGCTTTGGCAATCTAGTCTTTTTGAAAGTTTAACATGATTTTTTTTTTTTAGGAATTTGAGTTTGTCTGTTTTCTTAGACCAGCATGCTGGCTGGGGAATTCTGGGAATTGAAGTCCACACATCTTAAAGTTTGAACTACCCTGAATTTTATATTATAGATATATTTTAAAAATGGATGGATGGATGGATGGATGGATGGATGGATGGATGGATGGATGGATGGATAGATGATAGATAGATAGATAGATAGATAGATAGATAGATAGATAGATAGATAGATAGATAGATAGATAGATAGATAGAAACTTACTTTAAACAACAAATCTTGTAGTTGTTAAGTGAATCACAATTGATTGACTTAATATGCTGATAGTTAGAAATATTATATTGCCATCACTGGAGGTTTTAAGAAGAAATTATCCAGAATGGTGTAGGGCAGAGGTCTCATTCTCGCGGCCCGCAGGACAGTATCTTGTGGCCCCCACCGTGATATGAAAGTATAATATTAGTATTAATATTAGTATTAATATTAGTATTAATATAAGGAATCCCTTATGCGGCCCAGCCTCACGCAGACTCTGCCTCCAGCGGCTCCCAGGTAAATTGAGTTTGAGACCCTTGGTAGGGTCTCCTGCTTGAGCAGCGGATGGACTAGAAGACCTCCAAGGTCCCTTCCATGTCTATTATTCTATGTTCTGCAGATAGTCCTCGACTTACAACGGTTCCTTTAGTGACCGTTCAAAGTTACAACAGCACTGAAAAAAGTGACTCATGGTTACAACAGTTGCGATGATCCCCTTTTGCAACCGTCGGACAAGCAAAGTCCATGGGGAAGCCAGATTCACTTAACAACCGGGTTGCTAATTTAACAACCGCAGGGATTCACGTAACAACTGCGGCCAGAAAGATCGTAAAATGAGGCCAACCCCACTCAGCAACTGTTTCACTTAGCAACCTAAAGTTTGGACTCAATCGCAGTCGTACGTCGAGGATTACGCTGCGTAGATAATGCTTGTTGAAATCTCCGAAGCTTGAAATTTCTCGAAAACAGCAGCTTCACCAAACTGCTTCCTACTCAAAGTCAGGAATACGCTTAATTAAATCAATTCCTGTGACTGAGAAGGATAAACAAAGCTTCCATCACAGAAGTTTCCATCTGGAAGAAAAGGAAAGATTCCACTTTTTTCTCCCGTAATTTCTTTCATTACCCAAATTTCTTTGCAATGATTTCCTGTTTCCGAGCCAACTTTTTTACATTTCCTGGAAGAATCAGAAGGATAGCAATCAAGAACAAGTGAGGGACTAATCCCACTCTATAAAGCCTTAGTAAGGCCACACTTAGAGTCCTGCACCGTAGGAAGTAGCAAAAGTTGTAATTACTAAGCCGAGAATGAGTTAGTCCTGGTAGTACCAGACACAAGCAATTGTATCTGATATTAATTGCTAGGTACCAGACGTCAAGTGTCAAACGCAATTAAGGATGCTCTATTTTTTCCCCCTGTCCTTCGGTAGCAATTCATACTTTGGCAATAATACAGATTTTAAAAGCCCACTGAAGATAGTCACAAATACTTAGAGACCTGCATCCAGTTTTGGTCATCACACTATTAAAAAAGATGTTGAGACTCTAGAAAGAGTGCAGAGAAGAGCAATCAGGATGATGAGGGGACTGGAGGCTCAAACATAGGAAGAACGGTTGCAGGAACTGGGCCTGGCTAGTCTAGCAAAGAGAAGGACCAGAGGAGACAGGAGAACATCTTCCAATATTGGAGGGGCTGCCCCAGAGAGGAAGGGGTCAAGCTATTCTCCAAAGCCCCTTTGAAGGCCAGACAAGGAACAATGGATGGAGACTGACCAAGGAGAGATTCAACCTGGAAATAAGGAGGCATTTCCTGACAGGGAGAACCATCAACCCATGGAAGAGAAGTTGCCTTCAGAAGTTGTGGGAGCTTCATCCCTGGAGGTTTTCAAGAAGAGACCGGACTGCCCTCTGTCAGAAAGTGTGTAATGGTCTCCTGCTTGGGTGGGGGTGGACTAGATGACCTACAAGGTCCCTTCCAACCTCTGTTAATCTGTTATTATCCTGTTATTCAGAAGTTGTGGGAGTTTCATCCCTGGAGGCTTTCAAGAAGAGACTGGACTGCCCTCTTGTCAGAAACGTTGTAGGGTCTCCTGCTTGGGTAGGGGGTTGGACTACATGACCTCCAAGGTCCCTTCCAACTCTGTTATTCCATCTTCTGTATGGTACTCTAGTACAGGGGTCTCCAACCTTTGCAACTTTGTCTGAAGGACTTCAGCTTCCAGAATTCTCCAGCCAGCAAAACTGGCTGGAGAATTCTGGGAGCTGAAGTCCTTTAGACTTAAAGTTGCAAAGGTTGGAGACCCCTGCTCTAGTAGACTAGTATGGCTAGTCTAGCGAAGAGAAGGACCAGGGGAGACAGGAGAGCATCTTCCAATATTTGAGGGGCTGCCCCAGAGAGGAGGAAGGGGGTCAAGCTATTCTCCAAAGCCCCCAAAGGCCAGACAAGGAAGAATGGATGGAAACTGACCAAGGAGAGATTCAACCTGGAAATAAGGAGGCATTTTCTAACAGGGAGAACAATCAACGGATGTCTCAAAGACATATTGTCAAACAACGGTCAAGGGCGGGAACAAAATTCCAGAGCGAAGGTTGAATTATTATTATTATTGTTGTTATTTCATTTTATTGGGAGGGGTTATTATCCGAGTCCAATTTTGAGCAGAGGCCAAAGAACGATTATTTATTTAGTTCTTACTATGATCTGTAAGCTCCCTGCTTGGATAGCTCTAGGCAGTTTATAACAAATCCATTAAAAAGAACCATAACATCTATAAATATTAAAGCCCTTTTTAAGTTGTTTTTTTTTTAAATCTGCTGCTTTCATAAAACTCACAGCTCAAGAGGAAGAGGAAGGAGACAGGTTGTTTTTTTTTGTGGAAGGTTAAAGGGATGGAGATGAATTTGACCTCAGAGGGTCAAGCAAGATTCTGCCACTCAAAATGACGTTTTCTGGGGTTGGGATATGCCCGGCATCCTCCCTTGTCCCGATCAGGATGAACGCTGGGCAGATTTTATTCACAAAAGGACATCCTGAGCCCAGTACAGGTAGACCTCGACTTATGACTACAATTGAGCCTAAAATTTCCAGAGGAAGGGAGGAAAGGAAAGGAAAGGAAAGGAGAGAGGGAGGGAGGAAAGAAAGGAAGGAAGATGGTAGGATGGATGGAGGGAGGGAGGGAGGGAGGATGGATGGATGGATGGATGGATGGATGGATGGATGGATGGATGGATGGATGGATGGATGGATGGTTGGTTGGTTGGTTGGTTGGTTGGTTGGTTGGTTGGTTGGTTGGTTGGTTGGATGGATGGATGGATGGATGGATGGATGGATGGATGGATGGATGGATGGATGGATGGAGAGGGAGGGGGAGAGACAGGGAAGGAGGGAGGGAGGGAGGGAGGGAGGGAAGGAAGGAAGAAGGAAGGAAGGAAGATGGATGGATGGATGGATGGAAAGGAGAGGGAGGGAGGGAAGAAAAGGAAAAAGAAAGGAAGAAAGAGAAAGAAAGAAAGAAAGAAAGGAAAGGAGGGGGGAGAGACAGGGATGGATGGAAAGGAGAGGGAGGGAGGGAAGAAAAGGAAAAAGAAAGGAAGAAAGAGAAAGAAAGAAAGAAAGAAAGAAAGAAAGGAAAGGAGGGGGGAGAGACAGGGAAGGAGGGAGGGAAGCAAGGAAGGAAGAAGGAAGGAAGGAAGCTTGGAAAGGAGGGAGATGGATGGAAGGATGGATAGGAGGGAGGGAGGAAAGAAAGAAAGAAAGAAAGAAAGAAAGAAAGAAAGAAAGAAAGAAAGAAAGAAAGAAAGAAAGAAAGAAAGAAAGAAAGAAAGAGAAAGATACATACTCTGGAAAGGATTCATTTCAGAGACAGTGCCTATTCAGTCCTTCCTCTTCATTCCATGCCATTCAATCCTGCCCCCTTCCTCTTTTCTCACACCCTTAATTGCCCAATGCCAAGAGGGACTCTTTCGTGGTTTCATGGCAGCCCACTTACCTAGCCCTGAGCCGCAAAGTGAGAAGTGTTTAGGAAGGGTGGGAATTGCACCCCTCCCTCGCAGCCCATCTGCTGGGAAAGCCAAAGCCAAAGTGGAAAGCCTTTTATTTTCCTGCGAGACGGGCGGGGATCTTTTGCTATTAGATCGCCAAAATCCTCCCAAGCCCCCAAAGCAGCCCCAGAGATCTCCTCCTCCCAAACCTGATTTGCATTGCTGAAAAAGTGTGTGGACGGTTCTCATCATTGCAACAAACCTCGGAGCTCAGAACTGTTGTGGCGAAGACGGTGAGCTTGTCGATCTGAAAGGTCGGCAGTTCGGCAGTTCGAATCCCCAGCGCCGCGTAACGGAGTGAGCTCCCGTGGCTTGTCCCAGCTTCTGCCAACCTAGCAGTTCGAAAGCAGGTAAAAAATGCAAGTAGAAAAACAGGAACCGCCTTTGGTGGGAAGGGAACAAGCGTTCCGTGCGCCTTCGGGCGTTGAGTCATGCCTAGCCAGAATGACAACCGTGGAGTCCTTGGTGCTCTCTGAGCTTGGTTGCTTTCTTGCAGACATTTCATGACCCAACTAGATAACATCGTCAGTGCTTGAAGGGAGCAGGGTTTCCTCTGTCAAGTTGTTTACCCTGTCAGTGTCGGTTGGGTTCCTTCATTTACTGATTGTTTGTCTGATTTGGCATTTCCTGGATTGCAGTATTGTCTACCGCTTGCTTGTGGGTCTAAGCAATACAATACAATACAATAGCAGAGTTGGAAGGGACCTTGGAGGTCTTCTAGTCCAACTCCCTGCCTAGGCAGGAAGCCCTATACCATTTCAGACAAATGGCTATCCAACATCCTCTTAAAGACTCGCAGTGTTGGGGCATTCACAACTTCTGGAGGCAAGTTGTGTTCCACTGGTTAATTGTTCTCACTGTCAGGAAATTCCTCCTTACTTCTAAGTTGCTTCTCTCCTGGATTAGTTTCCACCCATTGCTTCTTGTTCTGCCCTCAGGTGCTTTGGAGAATAGCTTGACTCCCTCTTCTTTGTGGCAACCCCTGAGACATTGGAAGACTGCTATCACGTCTCCCTTAGTCCTTCTTTTTATTAAACTAGACATACCCAGTTCCTACAACCGTTCTTCCTATGTTTTAGTCTCCATTCCCTTAATCATCTTTGTTGCTGTTCTCTGCACTCTTTCTAGAGTCTCCACATCTTTTCTACATCATGACGACCAAAACTGGATGGAGTATTCAAAGTGTGGCCTTACCAAGCTTTAATCTCGGTGTTAATTTCTGCTTGTCTGGGTGTCGATCGCCAATCCGAAGGGGTTGTCGCCTTTTAGCTTCCGATTGCCTCTTTTGAATGGTGTGTAGATATTGTTTATCTCTATGTATCCGTTGATGGCTAATGCAACGGCCTCTCTTTTCTGGCTGACGTTTGAAATGATGGAATTAGCTTCGTATTTTTTTATCTCCTTCCTTGGCTGCTTTTATAAAAGCCAACTAAACTCCTGCTGCGGAATTATAAATCCATTTCCCCTACTATAAAGAGGCATTTATAAGGCCCCTCTGACTGATGAAGCCCTGGGATCGTCTTATTTTCCTCGTCTGGTTTTTTTCTCTCCCCCTCTTCTGCGTAATTTGATTTATATTATGACTGTATTTTATAGATCCTGCATTTTAAGTGTTTTAAATAGTTCAACTGCAGGTTAATAATAATCCACCGAGCAAGCGACAGCTACGAAGCACGGTTTTATTTTGCTAGGGTTGTTTTGTTTTTAATTTCTCTCCTGACTCTACAGGGTATTGGGGAAACTGGAGGACTCCCATCCTGATATCGGGGGAAAAACCAAGAATTTGCCCATTTTTTTCTGCACCGTTCCTGATTTTGTTGCCAAAAATGACAACCCTAAACATTTTGGGGCTTCTTCTCCAAATGTCCAATGAACTTTACAAGGAGTCTTCAATTTATAACCGTTCGTTTAGTGACTGTTTGAAGCAGTGGCGGGTTTCAAATGTTTTTATAGTTATAGTAATAGTTTATTAAATTTGTATACCGCCCTTCTGAGGGACTCAGGGTGGTGAACAGGCATCAATAAAAACTACAAAGAACATTAATATATAAAAAATACTTTAAAATGACATTAAATTGGGGGCCTGTTCTAAAATCCAAATAAAATTCCTAAATAAAATCGATTAAAAACTACGCCACGGAATAAACCTCTTTAGAACCTCTTCTGTAGGTGTGGCCTGCTTTGTGGGAGTGGTTTGCTGGCCATGTGACCGGTTGGGAGTGGTTTGGCAGTCATGTGACTGGGTGGGCATGGCCAACTTGTGAAATGTGATGAAACTCACTTAACAACGCTCTTGCTTAGCAACCAAAATGTTGGCTCAGAAACTGTGGCATTGGAAGCACGCAAGTCTTAAAGCTGTCAAGTGACAAGACCCTCGCACCCCTCACCCTTTAGGGAAAAAAAACCCAGGTGCATTCAAGCTTGACAGCTTTAAGACTTGTGGACTTCAACTCCCAGAATCCCTCCTCTCGCTCTTCCTCTGGATGATGGGCGGACGGGCGGAGGGAGGGAGCTGGAACCGGTTCTAAACGGCCCTGGAGATTTGTGGAACTTCTTCTACAGAAGAGCTTAGAACTGGCAGGAACCCACCCCTAGTTTGAAATTACAATGGTAATGGAAAAAAGTGACTTATGACCAGAGGTGGTATTCAGCTGGTTCGCACCGGTTCGCCCGAATTGGTGGGGGAAATTTTGCCCAGTTAAGCAAACCGATAGCGATGGCTGGCTGGCCATGCCCCCAAACCGGTCCCCCTATTGCCAACTGCTCACCCTGCCCACCCGGTCGCCGGTCGCCTGCCCGCCGCTTTGCATACTAGTTCTCAAAGAGGCAGTGGCTGGCCACAGGCCGCTGAAAAGTCCTCTGGTCGGCGAAAAAAGTAGCTGCTGTCACCAACATGTTCTTTGCGCATGTGCATCCCATTGCCTTGCAAGTCCGCTTTGCCAGCCGGGGGGGGGGGGGGGAGAAGTGGGAATAGGAAGTGGGAATTCCTATTCTCTGTTCTGTTCTGTTCTGTTCTTATTCTATTCTATTCTATATTCTATTCTATTCCATTCCATTCCTATTCTCTATTCTATTCTATTCTATTCCTATTCCAATTCCATTCCATTCCTATTCTTTGTTCTGTTCTATTTTATTCCATTCCATTCCATTCCTATTCTCTGTTCTATTCCTATTTCTATTCCTATTCCAGTCCATTCCTATTCTTTGTTCCATTCCATTCCATTCCACTCCACTCTATTCCACTCCACTCCATTCCATTCCTATTCTTTGTTCTATTCTATTCTATTCCTATTCCTATTCCCATTCCATTCCTATTCTTTGTTCTGTTCTATTTTATTCCATTCCATTCCTATTCTCTATTCTATTCCTAATCCTATTCCAGTCCATTCCTATTCTTTGTTCTGTTCCATTCCATTCCATTCCATTCACTATTCTATTCTATTCCATTCCGTTCCTATTCTCTGTTCTATTCTATTCTATTCTATTCTACTCTATTCCACTCTATTCCACTCCATTCCATTCCATTCCTATTCTTTGTTCTATTCTACTTTATTCCTATTCCTATTCCATTTCCCTTCCATTCCATTAAGAATCATCCCGTGATAAAAATTCAGATGCTTGGCAGCTGAGTCAGATTGATGGACGCTTACAGTGTCCTCGGGTCTTGCCAGACGCCCATATCATGAAAAGACAAAAAAAAAAACCGTAAGAATGAACGGGTACACAACCCACTCTCTCCTCTGCACCCAGTGCGACACAAAACTCTATTGACAGAGTTCCTGAGCTTTTGAAGTGCATTGCAAGACTCCGGAGGACGGCCGGCTAATTGCATTCATGAGATCGGTTTATGCAAAATGCATCCTAAACCAAATTCTCCTCCAATATTTGGCAGGCGGAATCCGGAAACTGAGGCTGGCACCAGCGATGGGGAAGCCGATACCTTAGGCAAAGTGCCACGCAGACACTCCAAGCCACAAAGGGAGCGATTTTCTGCCATCCAGGCTTACCCTCAATATATTTTTTTCATTTCACTAACAGCCGTTTCTTCCTGGCCTCGCCTCTGAAATTAAGGGAAGAGTTTTTGAGATATACCGGTAGTCCTTGACTTGCGACCCTCCGTTTAGTGGCCATTTGAAGTTACAAGGGTCCTGGGGGGAAAAGGGACTTATGACACGTTTTCAATTGTGGTCATAAGTTGAGGACTACCTGTATGAGGGGCATGAGAGAGAGACAGAGACAGAGACAGACAGACAGAGACAGAGGGAGGAGGAGAGAGGGAGAAAGAGACAAAGAGAGACAGGGAGGAAGGGAGGAAGGCAGGCAGGCACTCAGGCAGATAAATGTAGACAGAGATAACGGATAGATGAATAGATAGATGACGGATGGATGGACGGACAGCAAAGCTAGCTGGGGAATTCTGGGAGCTGAAGTCCACATGTCCTTAACATTTTTAAGATTGAGAAACACTGCAGTAATTTATTCCTGAGTGCCTATCACAATTCAAACTAGATAGATAGGTAGGTAGGTAGGTAGGTAGGTAGGTAGGTAGGTAGGTAGGTAGGTAGGTAGGTAGATAGATAGATAGATAGATAGATAGATAGATAGATAGATAGATAGATAGATAGATAGATAGATAGATAGATAGATAGATAGATAGATAGATAGATAGATAGATTGATAGATAGATAGATAGATAGATAGATAGATAGATAGATAGATATGAGAGAGAGAGATGAGAGAGAGATGATAGATAGATAGATAGATAGATAGATAGATAGATAGATAGATAGATAGATAGATAGATAGATAGATAGATAGACAGACAGACAGACAGACAGACAGACAGACAGACATGGATGGATGGATGGATGGATGGATGAGAGAGAGGGAGGATGGATGAGAGAAGGAGGGAGGGAGAGGATAGATAGATACAATACAATACAATAGCAGAGTTGGAAGGGACCTTGGAGATCTTCTAGTCCAACCCTAGACAAGAAGCACTATACCGTTTCAGACAAATGGTTATCCAATCTCTTCTTAAAAAGACTTCCAGTGTTGGGGCATTCACAACTTCTGGAGGCAAGGAGTTCCACTGGTTAATTGTTCTCACTGTCAGGAAATTTCTCCTCAGTTCTGAGTTGCTTCTCTCCTTGATTAGTTTCCACCCATTGTTTCTTGTTCTACCCTCAGGTGCCCTGGAGAATAGTTTGACTCCCTCTTCCTTGTGGCAACCCCTGAGATATTGGAAGGAAGGAAGGAAGGAAGGAAGGGAAGGAAGGAAGGAAGGAAGGAAGGAAGGAAGGACAAAAAGAAGAAATGGATAGATAGATAGATAGATAGATAGATAGATAGATAGATAGATAGATAGATAGAGATATAGAGATAGATAGATAGATAGATAGATAGATAGATAGATAGATAGATAGATAGATAGATAGATATGATTAAATAGATAGAGATAAATAGATTGATAGATGATAGATGATAGATAGCTAGCTAGCTAGCGAGCGAGAGAGAGAGAGAGAGAGAGAGAGAGAGAGAGAGAGAGAGAAAGAGAGAGAGAGAGAGAGAGATTCTTTTCCTCTAGTCCTCCCTCGCTTCTCATCTCCTTCATTAGCCACACTTTGCAAGTAATCCGTTGATTCATCATATTAGAATTGCAAAACAAAATGCTCTGATTTTCTTCCAGGCTCTTCATTTTGAATTCCGCATTGATTTCGGCACGGCTGGCCCACTTGAGTGGCACTCCACATTGATTTCAACCCTTTCAGGGAGTTCCCCTTTCAGGCTCCCCCCCCCAGCCCCCAACCTCTTTTTATCCAGGACACGAAAACTGGCAACACGCTGAAAGAGACCTCCACCGAATTCTGACTTTCCAGCCTTCATTCAGTCTTAATTTTCGAGGATAGGACCAAAGCAACCAAAGAGAATGACTCTGAGCATGCGCAGAGAGGTCTGTTGGTGCCTCGTGAGAACTAAGGCCACGCCTATACAGGCCGTCCTCGACTTACGACCACCATGGAGCCCGCCACTTCTGTTGTTAAGCAAGACAGTTGTTAAGTGAAACCCCACCCCCCACCCATTTTATGACTTTTCTTGCCGCAGTTGCTAAGTGAGTCACCGCAGTGGGTAAATCAATAACAGGGTTGTTAAGGGAAATCGGGCTTCCCCGTTGTCTTTGCTTGTCAGAAGGTCGCAAAAGGGGACCATGTCACACACACACACACACACACACACACACAGACCGGTCATAAATATGAGTCAGTGGCCAAGCCTCCGAATGTAAACTGCATGGGGATTTACGGGGATGCTCAAACAGTCACAGGCGTGAAAAATGCTCCTATTTCACTTTTTTTCCAGTGCTGTTGTAACTTGAAACAGTCATTAAATGAACTGTTGCAATTCGAGGACTACCTGCATACAGGAAAAACCACGTCTAAGACACAGGAAGAATGGTTGCAGGAACTGGGTAGGTCTAGTTTAATGAAAAGAAGGACCAGGGGAGACATGATAGCAGTCTTCCAATATCTCAGGGGCTGCCCCAAAGAAAAGGGAGTCAAGCTATTCTGCAAAGCACCTGAGGGCAGAACAAGAAGGAATGGGTGGAAACTAATCAAGGAGAGAAGCAACTTAGAACTGAGGAGGAATTTCCTGACAGTGAGAACAATGAATCAGTGGAACAGAAGTTGCCTCCAGAAGTTGTGAATGCCCCAACCCTGGAAGTCTTCAAGAAGATGTTGGATAGCCATTTGTCTGAAACGGTATAGGGCTTCTTGCCTAGGCAGGGAGTTGGACTAGATGACCTCCAAGGTCCCTTCCAACTCTGCTATTGTATTGTATTGTATAGATCAGGGGTCCCCAACCCCCGGGCCGCGGACTGATGCTGGTCCGTGGCTTGATAGGAACCGGGCCACAGGGCCGGGGAGGAGGAGGAGGGGGCAGTTCCCCCTGGGCAGAGCGCACGCCAGATGTGGGAGAGCGCAGGCGCGGCCGTTCGGACCACTGAAGGCCCTAGAGGGCCGCGTGAGCTGACTCCCCCCCGTGTGCGCATGCGCCGCCTGTCCCCCCCCCCCCCGCTCCTCCTCTACGCCAGCCGGTCCACAGAATTTTCTTTAAAATGAAACCGGTCCCTGGTGCAAAAAAGGTTGGGGACCCCTGGTATAGATTTGCTAGTTTGGAATAATTTATGCCACGAAGTGGATATTTCCACCCCCCTTTTTTTTCGTTCTTTCTCTGTGATCAGACTGGAATGCTGCGTCCCTAGAAAACGACCCTTTAATTCCCACCCCCCACCCCCACTTCGTGCTCCGAAACGGCTGAGTAGTTTTATCGCCAGGCCAAGAGATCTAAGAATATGAACTTTTCAATGTACCAGAGTGTCACTAAGGGACGTTGTAAATAGCCACTGACTTGCTGACTCCTTTGTTACCGTAACTGCCGTAAGAGGCTATTAATTTCATTACTGCTCAATCAGCAAAGGGCATCTCGGAGCAGCAACTCCCAAGTTACTTGCCCGGCTTCCACCCAGCCCAACGCCGTAATGGGTGTCAGTCTTTGTTTTATAGCCCTCGTAGGAAGATCAAAAAGGCAGGATTCCAGAGGACGAGGGTGCTTTCCAGGGGTGGATTCCTGCCGCCATTACTACCGCTTGGGCGCTCACTCCGCGCGCATGCTCATTTGCAGCGAAAAAGGCCTGCCTCTGCGCACATCGTGAGAAAAGCGAAAGATTGTACATTTGTTGCAATGAAGAGTCTTCGCCACATGCACAGAACCAAAAAATCAAGATGGCGCCGCCACCGATAGTACCGGTTCGCGAGCGTGACAGGCCGACTTACTACCTACTCAGCTGAACCGGGCCGAACCGGTAGGAACCCACCTCAGGTGCTTTCCCCATCACACCGACCGCCAATTTCGTACTCGGAGAACCGCACCAAAGAGGCCACAATATTCGTTGCAACACTTTTGTCGGGACCGTCTCCTGCCGCATACCTCCCACCGTCCGATCCGCTCCCATAGGGAGGGCCTCCTCAAGGTACCATCCGCCGGTCAATGCCGGCTATCGGTGCCCAGGGGAAGGGCCTTCTCAGTGGCTGGGCCATCCCTCTGGAACGACCTACCCCCCGAACTTCGGACTATCACAGACCTTCCCCTCTTTCGCCGCTCACTTAAGACATATCTTTTCCATCAAAGCCAGTCTAGCTTGAGAGCTTAGAGCTCTGATTTAATTCAATTTTAGCCAATGAGTAAATGTATTTTAGAATTTTAATGGGAAGTTTTAGCACAGGTCTTAAGTTTAATTTATTTTAGACATTACTCTGTATTTATTGTTATTTATTGATTTTAACTCCCTGTGCACCGCCCTGGGTCCATTTCGATGGAGAAGGGCGGTTATATAAATCGAAATAAAATATAAATATAAATATAGGCAGGGCTAGGCCCTCGGAGAAGAACGAAAGCCAGCTGGGTAGCTTTGAGCTAACCGTTAAGGGATTGTTGTGGTCTGCCAGCGACCTGTGGAGCTGGCAGCAGATTCGGACAGTGAGGAGGTTGGGGAGGAAGGTGGGCCAGTCCTGGAGTCTGGGGAAGGCTCGGACGAGGGCTCTGGGTCGGAGGCAGAGAGGAGGCCAGGGCCATCTGCCAGTTATCAGCTGCCTTTGGAGTCAGACATCAGGGGGGCAGAAGAACAGCTGGAGCTTGTTCCCAGTGCGCGCATGCGCAGAGCTGCCAGAAGGCAAGGACAGTTAAGACAAAAGGGGAGACTTGGGAGTAAGGCTCGGAGATGATTGGTCCCTCCCATAAGACACAAAGGAGGAGCAAAGGCACGTGAGCCTTTGCGGGAAGCAATTTTGTTCATGCTGGTCGGTTTAAAGCTCCGTTTTGGCTCTGTGCTGCCTGTGGCTTTGCAAAGCTAACTGGCAATTAGGTCTCTGGCAGCGTTTCAAGGGAGATAAATAATAATAATAATAATAATAATAATAATAATAATAATAATAATAATAATAATAATAATAATAATAATAATAATAATAATAATAATAATTTTTAATTTTATATCCCGCTCTCTCTCCCCAGAGGGACTCGAGGCGGGGCACAGGCACTTAAAAATACAATTAAAACCACAGACAGAATACATAATTAAAAATGAATTAAATTAATCCTGCGCTAAAAACCCATAAACTAAAACTACCCCTAAAACCCCTAACCTTAAAAGAGACTACCCAAGGCCGGCCAGGCGAAAAAGATGTGTCTTTAATTTTAAACGGAAGGAGCGGAGGTCCGTAGTTGTCCTAATGTCGGGGGGAAGGTCGTTCCAGAGGGCTGGGCCCACCACAGAGAAGGCCCTTCCCCTGGGCGTCGCCCGCTGACAGAGTCTAATGGACGGCACCCGGAGAAGTCCCTCTCTGTGGGAGCGAATCGGCCGTGAGGATGTATGGGGCAGGATCCGATCCCGCAGATAGCTAGGTCACGAGCCATGGAGCGCTTTGAAGATGATGACTAACACCTTGAAGCGCACCCGAAAGACGACAGGTAGCCAGTGCAGCTCGCGCAAGAGCGGTGTTACGTGGGTAAACCTAGAGGTTCCCATTATTGCTCGCGCGGCTGCGTTCTGGACCAACTGAAGCCTCCGGGTGCACCTCAAGGGGAGCCCCATGTAGAGAGAGTTACAATAGTCCAGTCGGGATGTCACGAGAGCATGAGTGACTGTGTAAAGGGCGTCTCAATCCAATAGGGGGCGCAACTGGCGTACCAGGCGAACCTGGTAAAACACCCTCCTGGCCACGGCTGTCATTTGATCTTCCATGGACAGCCGGGTATCCAGGAGGACACCCAAGTTGCGCGCCCCATCCACAGGGGCAAGATGTTCGCCCCCTATGGCCAGAGATGGCACCAACTGGTTGAATCGGTGGGTGCTTATCAGCCTTTTTTGAAAGACTTTGGTAGACTTCTGAAGGACTCTTTACAAACTCTTTGTGACTCGTTACGGGCTGTGAATGACCATAATTC
>CM077648.1:119485795-119595795 GCA_039707465.1 Rhabdophis nuchalis
CACCCGGAGAAGTCCCTCTCTGTGGGAGCGAATCGGTCGCAGGGATGTATGAGGCAGAATGCGATCCCGCAGATAGCTAGGTCCCGTGCCATGGAGCGCTTTAAAGATAGTAACTAACACCTTGAAGCGCACCCGAAAGACGACAGGCAGCCAGTGCAGCTCGCACAGGAGCGGTGTTACATGGGAGAACCTAGAGGCTCCCATAACTGCCCGCGCGGCTGCATTCTGGACTAGCTGAAGCCTTCGGGTGCACCTCAAGGGGAGCCCCATGTAGAGAGAGTCGCAGTAGTCCAGCCGGGATGTCACGAGGGCATGAGTGACTGTGCAAAGGGCACCCCGATCCAATAGGGGACGCAACTGGTGGACCAGGCGGACCTGGTAAAACGCCCTTCTGGCCACGGCTGTCACTTGATCTTCCATGGACAGCCGGGCATCAAGGAGGACGCCCAAGTTGCGTGCCCCATCCACAGGGGTAAGGTGATCGTCCCTTAGATAGATAGATAGATAGATAGATAGATAGATAGATAGATAGATAGATAGATAGATAGATAGATAGATAGATAGATAGATAGATAGATAGATAGATAGATAGATAGATAGATAGATAGATAGATAGATGAGAGAAAGAGAGAGAGAGATGTTCTCTCCTTGATTAGTTTCCACCCATTGCTTCTTGTTCTACCCTCAGGTGCCTTGGAGAATTGCTTGACTCCCTCTTCTTTGGGGCAACCCCTGAGATACTGGAAGACTGCTATCATTTCTCCCCTGGTCCTTCTTTTCATTAAACGAGACATTAAACTATTTTGAACCCGTTGAAGTGTCCGAATTCATTTCAAGATGGACCGAGCAAATAGCTTCTGCTTTCTACTAACCAGAAAACCTTTTGCAGGAACATGAATGGGGAACGGCTTAATGCGTTGGTCTGCCTGCAGGTATAAAATGCCCAGGCATTTATTTATGTATTGGAGAAGTGAGAAACTCAACTTTTCATTTCTTAGCCTCCTGTAGGAAAATAATTGAGCTTAACAAAAATGTCACTCTCGTCCCCGGAACGGAGGAGTCCTCTAAAAATGAAAATTCAATACATGTGCTTAAAATTTCTAGCCGAGAAACTCCGGTTCCTCTGCCTATTATATTCTTTGAGTCCCTCCATCTGTCTCCCTCCACTCTTCCTTTTCTAAAATATCCTCTCTAGATTCATGCTGGTCAGTCAGACTGTTCTCTTTCTAACTTTAGACATAAACATGGGGAGAAATCTTAGTTTGCATAACATATTTACTAAGAAGTAGCCGAGACACCCGATTTATTCAGCTATCGCCTTTTTCTGATCTGCACCACATTATAAACGAGCGACAAAAGTTGGTTTTGACACGAGGTCCCTCTGTTATTTGGCTGGTTATGGGTTTTATGATATGGTACGACGTGAGCATAGAGCACGATCGTTCCGGAAGGTGAGAGTCATAGGGACCTCCTCATGTGCAAAAAGAATTAATCAAGAAGAGAACATCTCTCTCTCTCTCTCTCTCTCTCTCTCTCTCTCTCTCTCTCTCTCTCTCTCTCTCTTCTATCTGTCTGTCTGTCTGTCTATCAGTCTTCCAATATCTCAGGGGTTGCCCCAAAGAAGAGGGAGTCAAGCTATTCTCCAAAGCACCTGAGGGCAGGACAAGAAGCAATGGTTGGAAACTAATCAAGAAGAGAACATTTCTCTCTCTCTCTCATCTATTTATCTGTCTGTCTGTCTGTCTGTCTGTCTGTCTGTCTGTCTGTCTGTCTGTCTGTCTGTCTGTATATCAGTCTTCCAATATCTCAGGGGTTGCCCCAAAGAAGAGGGAGTCAAGCTATTCTCCAAAGCACCTGAGGGCAGGACAAGAAGCAATGGGTGGAAACTAATCAAGAAGAGAACATTTCTCTCTCTCTCTCATCTATTTATCTATCTGTCTGTCTGTCTGTCTGTCTGTATATCAGTCTTCCAATATCTCAGGGGTTGCCCCAAAGAAGAGGGAGTCAAGCTATACTCCAAAGCACCTGAGGGCAGGACAAGAAGCCATGGGTAGAAACTAATCAAGGAGAGAACATCTCTCTCTCTCTCTCTCTCCTTATCTATCTATCTATCTATCTATCTATCTATCTATCTATCTATCTATCTATAATTTATCTGTCCATTCTGTCTGTCTGTCTGTCTATCAGTCTTCCAATATCTCAGGGGCTGCCCCAAAGAAGAGGGAGTCAAGCTATTCTCCAAAGCACCTGAGGGCAGAACAAGAAGCAATGGGTGGAAACTAATCAAGGAGAGAACATCTCTCTCTCTCTCTCTCTCTCTCTCTCTCTCTCTCTCTCTCTCTCTCTCTCTCTCTCTCTCTCTCTCTCTCTGAGGATAGGAAATCTTTTCTTAGGGGTGTCTGCACACAAAACCTTGTATTTTTGGCACACCGTCTCCTTTCCACTAACAAGTGTGCAAGTGTGAAGCATCGGTGTCGATGCTGCTGTTCTCCAACCAACTCTATTTATCCCAGAGGTCCTCAGAGTTGTTAAAAATATTCAGTCCCTGAGAAAGTAGCACAAAACTGTCTGTTTTAAGGGCAGGTATCAGGGACGCGGTGGCTCAGTGGCTAAGGCGCTGAGATTGTCGATTCGGCGGTTCGAATCCCCAGCGCCGCGTAACGGAGGGAGCTCCCGTGACTCGTCCCAGCTTCTGCCCACCTAGCAGTTCAAAAGCAGGTAAAAAATGCAAGTAGAAAAATAGGAACCAGCTTTGGTGGGAAGGGAGCAGCGTTCCGTGCGCCTTCGGCATTGAGTCATGCCGGCCACATGACCATGGAGACGTCTTCGGCCAGCGCTGGCTCTTCGGCTTTGAAACGGAGATGAGCGGCGCCAACTAGAGTCAGGAACGACTGGCACATATATGTGTGAGGGGAATCTTTACCTTTACTGGTACTAAGGTTCTATTAGCAGCATGACCAAAAGGTTTGCCCAAAGCAATCACGTTTCCCCTCCATCCAAGAAAAGGACTTGAAGTTCAAGATCGTGCCCTGTCGGTTAGAGCAATGCCCTAGTCCCTGGCTTACGTCAGTTCATTTAATGACCGTTGGACGTTACAATGGCACTGAAAAACACCTGACTGTTTTTCACACTGACGACCGCTGAAACATTCCCAAGATGCAGTTATTCACTTACAACCGTGGCAAGGAAATTGGTCACCGTTGTTCATTTTTAATATAATATACGATTTTATATAATAATATTTGTCTGAAATGGTGTAGGGTTTCCTGCCTGAGCATGGGGTTGAACGAGAAGACTTCCAAGGTCCCTTCTAACTCTGTTGTTCTATTCTGTTCTGTTTCGTTCCATTCCGTTCTGTTCTATTTTGCATTCCATTCCATTCCTATTCTTTATTCTATACTATTCTATTCTATTCTGCATTCTATTCTATACCATTCCATTCCTAATCTTTGTTCTATTCTATTCCTATTCCTATTCCTTCTTCTCTTCTCTATTCCTATTCCTTTCTCTATTCTATTCTCTTCTCTTCTCTTCTATTCTATTCTGCATTCTATTCTATTCTATACCATTCCCATTCTTTGTTCTATTCTATTCCTATTCCTGTCATACGCCAGTGGTACGCCAGTTGCGTCCCATATTGGATCGGGGTGCCCTTTGCACAGTCACTCATGCCCTCCTGACATCCCGACTGGACTACTGCAATGCTCTCTACATGGGGGGGGCTCCCCTTGAGGTGCACCCGAAGGCTTCAGCTAGTCCAGAATGCAGCCGCGCGGGTAGTTATGGGAGCCTCTAGGTTCTCCCATGTAACACCGCTCCTGCGCGAGCTGCACTGGCTGCCTGTCGTCTTTCGGGTGCACTTCAAGGTGTTAGTTACCATCTTTAAAGCGCTCCATGGCACGGGACCTCGCTATCTGCAGGATCGCATTCTGCCTCATACATCCCTGCGGCCGATTCGCTCCCACAGAGAGGGACTTCTCCGGGTGCCGTCCACTAGGCTGTGCCAACGGGCGACGCCCAGGGGAAGGGCCTTCTCTGTGGCGGGCCCGACCCTCTGGAACGACCTTCCCCCCGAAATCAGAACGACCACGGACCTTCGCTCCTTCCGACAGCTATTAAAAACTCATTTCTTCCGTTTGGCTGGCCTAGGGTAATTTTAATTTTAAATTATTAAGGGGTTTTTTAGGGATAGTTTTATTTTTATAGAAGTTTTAGCGCAGGGTAAGTTTAATTTGATTTTAACTTTGTACCTTGTTGTTGTAATTTGTTTTTAATTTCCCTGTGCCCCGCCTCGAGTCCCTTCGGGGAGAGAGAGCGGGATATAAATAAAATTTATTATTATTATATTATTATTATACAATACAATAGCAGAGTTGGAAGGGACCTTGTAGGTCTTCTAGTCCAACCCCCTACGTGGGCAGGAACCTTATACCATTTCAGACAAATGGCTACCTATTCCTATTCTTATTCCTTTCTCTTCTCTATTCTATTCTACTCTATTCTGCATTCTATTCTATTCCATTCCTTATTCCATTCCTATTCTATTTCATATTCTATTCTATCCTATCCTCTTCTCTTCTGCTCGTCTATATTCTCTTTTCTTCTATATTCTTTGCTCTTCCCTTCTATTCTCTTCTATTTTATTCCATATTTTATTATGCTATTCTATTCCCTTTCCATTCCATTCCATTCTAAGAAAGATTGTAAAATGGAGTAAAACTCCATTTAACCCACTGTCTCACTTAGCAACCAAAATTTTATTCCACACATAAAAGCTGCCACTCTATCCCCTAAATTGAAACAGCACACTATCAGACAATGATGATTTTCTCTCTCTCTCTCTCTCTAAAATACCTTCAGTCAAAGAAAGAAGACTCCCAATTTCCATTTCAGTGGGTTTCCTGTATCTCGGAACACAAAGCAATCCATCACTGTCTCTTAACTTATTTTTTTTTACATGAAATAATCTCATCTGTCTAAGGGGACTCTGCTATGATACAGGCGAGACGATAAAAGGAATCCAAGGAAGGCTGTTCTTTTTTTATTTGAAAAGTATTTATTTAAGAAAAAGTTGGATTTTTTTTTCTTTAAAACAGCCGTGTCTGTTTAAGGAAAATGTGCTTTAAAATATGCATTAGGCAGCCTCGCCTTTCACCTAAGCCTATATTAGGAAAAGTCAACTTTTAAAAGACATAAATTATAGACAGGGCTGTTCAAAATGTTTTACTGCTGATTTTTAATTAAAAAGGAAAATCTTCCCTGGAAGAACTAACAGGACGGAATAATTGGGAAGGATTAGACTTATCCGCGCATCCTTCCTTTAAGTAGGCCTAAATTTAGATCTCCGGGAGTGTTTCCCAGAGGGAAACTGAGGCCAGGGACGCCCTGAAGCTTTTAAGGTGAGTTAGATTTGAGCAATTAGACGTTCTCCTTAAGGGCTCACGGAGGTAGGGAACACAGCTCTTGACTACGGCAAAGAGAATCTATTCCATTTTCAGAGGTCACAAGAATCGGATAATCGGAATAGAATAAGGAATAGAATAAGGAATAGAATAGAATAGAATAAGGAATAGAATAAGGAATAGAATAGAATAAGGAATAGAATAGAATACAATAGAATAAGGAATGGAATGGAATGGAATAGAATAGAATAGAATAGAATAAGGAATAGAATAGAATACAATAGAATAAGGAATGGAATGGAATAGAATAGAATAGAATAGAATAGAATAGAATAGAATAGAATAGAGAATGGAATGGAATGGAATGGAATGGAATAGGGAATGGAATGGAATGGAATTAGAAATAGAATACAATGGAATAGAATAAGGAATGGAATGGAATGGAATTTGAAATAGAATGGAATGGAATACAATAGAATAGAATAGGGAATGGAATGGTATGGAATAAGGAATGGAATGGAATAGAATAAGGAATGGAATGGAATTAGAAATGGAATGGAATGGAATGGAATGGAATAGAATAGAATAGAATAGAATAGAATAGGGAATCCTCTCCCATTCCAGACAAATGGTTATCCAATCTCTTCTTAAAAACTTCCATCGTTGAAGCATTCACAACTTCTGGAGGCAAGTTGTCCCACTGCTTAATTGTCCTCACAATTTCCCCTAAGTTGCTTCTCTCCTTGATTAGTTTCCACCATTTGCTTCTTCTCCTGCCCTCAGGTGCCTTGGAGAATAGCTTGACTCCCTCTTCTTTGGGGCAACCCCTGAGATATTGGAAGACTGCTATCATGTCTCCCCTGGTCCTTCTTTTCATTCAACTAGACACACCCAGTTCCTGCAATTGTCCCTCCTATGTTTCAGCCTCCACTCCTTGAATCTCCTTTGTTGCTCTTCTCTGCACTCTTTCTAGTCTCTCAACGTCTCTTTAATATTGTGGCGACCAAAACGCGATGCAGCGTTACAAGTTGAGGACCGATTAATACGATGTCCTTGACTTTCAAATCACAAGGCGGTTGTGCAGGGAAAATGCTGGTTTATGAATTCTGGTGCAGCTGGGGATGGGCGTATTAATCTCCGCTCTCTTGTTCTAATTGTCTGATTGACATTTCCTTTTGAAATGCCAACTTGTATGTGTTCCTTAGGAGGAAATGTTTAAGGAGTTGGAAGTCTTTTCTCCATGGGGCAGAAAGTCTCCGAGAGAGCGGAGAAAATGGAATGAATTTAACTCCTCTCTCCCCAAATACAGTTAGTCCTCGACTTACGACTACCACCGAGCCCAACCTTTCTGTTGTTAAGCGAGACAGTTAAGAGAATCTCCTTTCCTCCGCCCCCCCATTTACGACCTACCTTGCCTCCATTGTTAAGTGAATCATTGCGGTCGTTAAGTTAGTAACCCCACCCCCCCATTTTACGACCTTTCTTGCCGCAGTCGTTAAGTGAATCGCTGCAGTTCTTAAGTTATTGACATCGTTGTTAAATGAATCCAGCTTCCCCATTGATTTGGCTTGTCAGAAGGTCGCAAAAGGGGATCACGGGTCCCTGGGACGCTGCAACCGTCGTAAATACGAGTCAGTTGCCAGGCGACTGGATTTTTGATCATGTCAACCATGGAGATGGTAGAATGGCCATTAGAGTGAGTAACTGTCATAAGTCACTTTTTCCACTGCTGTTGTAACTTTGAACAGCCATTAAACAAACCGTGGTTAGTCGAGGACTACCTATTCTTGATAAAACTAAGGATATAGGTAGTCCTCAACTTATGACCACAATGGAGCCCTAAATTTATGTTGATAAGTGAGACAGTTGTTAAGTGAATCCCCCTTCCCCCCATTTACAACCTACCTTGCCTCCATTGTTAAGTGAATCATTGCAATCGTTAAGTTAGTAACCCCACCCCCCATTTTACGATCTTGCTTGCTGCAGTCGTTAAGTGAATCACTGCAGTTCTTAAGTTATTGACATGGCTGTTGAGTGAATCATTGCAATCACTGTTAGTAACCCCACCCCCCATTTTACGATCTTGCCACAGTCGTTAAGTGAATCGCGGCAGTTCTTAAGTTATCCACATGGTTGTTAAACAAATCCCGCTTCTTCATTGACTTTCCTTGTCAGAAGGTCACAAAAAGGGGTCCCATGGCCCTGGGACACTGCGACCGTCACAAATACAAGACAGTTGAGAAGTGAATATTGAGGATACTGCAATGATCGTAAATGTGAAAAACGGTCAAGTTACTTTATGACCCTGGTAACTTTGAACGGTTACTAAATGAATGGTTGTAAGGCTGCCTGCAGTGCTAACAGCATTAAGGGTAGGGTAGAGCAGGGGTCTCCAACCTTTGCAACTTTAAGTCTGAAGGACTTCAGCTCCCAGAATTCTCCAGCCAGCAAAGCTGTCAGTGTCAGGGCCTGGGCCAGGGGTCTCCAACCTTTGCAACTTTAAGTCTGAAGGACTTCAGCTCCCAGAATTCTCCAGCCAGCAAAGCTGGCTGGAGAAGTCTGGGAGCTGAAGTCCTTCAGACTTAAAGTTGCAAAGGTTGGAGACCCCTGGGGTAGAGAGTCTACTTACGATCCTCCAGAATTAAGAGTATATTTTCCCCTGTTAATTTACCCCAGGCTAAACAGCTCTCAGAAAATGGAGCTGCTGTATGCACGTAGGGGGAAAAAATTCATTTTATTCCCATGGATACGTAGAGATTAATGTTAGTTTTGCAGATTGGAGAACGGGTCATTTAACGTGTATGAGTTTTTCCCCACTTACATTTTTATTGCTTTTTACTTGCATTTCTGAGTCAAGCATCTAGGCTGGGAAGCTATCGTGATTTTCTCTGTTTTCAAAGAAAAAGTAGGCAAATCGTTTATTATCTCTTTTTTTTTTTTGTCCTTGTGTATAATTAAGCTCTGCCCGGCAATGACACTTCCCAGCATTTTCGGATGGGTATTTCGCAGTCGGAATTAGATGCTAAGATGCGTTTCGGAGCAGCGAACCTCTCTCTCTCTCTCTCTCTCTCTCTCTCTCTCTCTCTCTCTCTCTCTCTCTCTCTCTCTCTCCAATCAATAATATATCAGAATGCTGATGTAATGGCCTTTTAATTAATTCTACATCTATCGGTTTTACTTTTTGCCGCAGTGTTTATCGATTCCACACCCGTGTTTTTAATTTTTAGGCGTTGAATTGCCTTTATTATTATTTTTCAGCTGCTCCGGTTTGAATGAAAAGTTTTGGAGAGAAATGCATGATGTCATGATAAATATGATAAAGTAGATTTTTTTTTAAAGGATAATGGTTTTTCCCTCCTCCCCAAATGGATTAGAAAGTGACTCTAGAAATAATACAGAGAAGAGCAACAAATAATCCCTTGGTAAGGCCACCCTTGGAATCCTGCATCCAGTAGGTTGGACTAGAAGACCTCCAAAGTCCCTTCCAACGATTCCACATGGATGAGGGAATAAATGGGGAACTCATCAAATTTGCAGATGACACCAAGCTGGCAGGAATAGCCAACCCTCCAGAAGATAGGCTTAAGATACAGAAGGATCTTGACAGACCTGAACATTGGGCACTATCTAATAAAATGAAATTCAATGGCGAAAAGAGGAAGGTTCTACATTTAGGCAAGAAAAATGAAATGCACAGGTACAGGATAGGTGGTACCTTGCTCAATAGCAGCAACTGTGAAAGGGATCTTGGAGTCCTAGTGGACAACCATTTAAATATGAGCCAGCCGTGTGCAGCAGCTGCCAAAAAAGCCAACCCAGTTCTAGGCTGCATCAACAGAGGGAGAGAATCAAGATCCCCTGAAGGGTTAATACCACTTTATAAGGCCTTGGGAAGGCCACACTTGGAATATTTGCATCCAGTTTTGGTCGCCACGATGTAAAAAAAGATGTGGAGATTCTGGAAAGAGTGCAGAGAAGAGCAAGAAAGAGGATGAGGGGACTGGAGGCTAAAACATATGAAGAACGGTTGCAGGAATCGGATATGTCTAATAATTTAATGAAAAGAAGGACTAGGGGAGACATGATAGCAGTCTTCCGATCTCTCAGGGGTTGCCCCAAAGAAGAGGGAGTCAAGCTATTCTCCAAAGCACCTGAGGGTAGAACAAGAAGCAATGGGTGGAAACTAATCCAGGAGAGAAGCAACTTAGAACTCAGGAGGAATTTCCTGAAAGTGAGAACAATTAATCAGTGGAACATCTTCCCTCCAGAAGTTGTGAATGCCCCAACACTGCAAGTCTTCAAGAAGAGGTTGGATAGCCATTTGTCTGAAATGGTATAGGGCTTCCTGCCTAGGCAGGGGGTTGGACTAGAAGACCTCCAAGGCCCCTTCCAACTCTGCTATTGCATTGCATAGTTTGGGATCTTTGGTATGTAAAATAGGATGAAAGCAGAGCCCTCCTCCTCCTCCACATCGCAGCAGTTTTGCCGTGAATGTCATCTTTTTGATCTCTGAAGTATGAAGAGCGCAAGGGGGTTGGCCCAACCTAGCCTTGCTCTGACCTCAAAGACATCACAAGTGCTGGAAAACCTCACCGTTTTTCACATTTCCAAAAGCGCTAAAAACCCGGCTCCTCTAGAGAATATTTGGAATCTGAACTGTGCATTTTACGCTTTTGTTGAGATCAAGGGAGAAATACACACACCAATATATGTATTTTTGCAGGCCAAAAGGGATGAAATGTATTTAGAGTCCAGAATGGCGAGATAACATTTGGAAGCGGCTCAAATAGACACCTCCCAAATACGCTGGGATATAGGAACTGGGATGAGATCTAGCACAGTCAGACTTGCAAAGTTGTGTTACTATAGCCAATTTCCTCCCAAAAACCAAAAACCCCTAATCATGGATTTGGAAGGGACCTTGGAGGTCTTCTAGCCCAACCCCCTGCTCAAGCAGGAGACCCTATCCCATTTCAGACAAATGGCTGTCCAAACTCTTCTTAAAAACCTCCAGTGATGGAGCACAACTTCTGGTGGCAAGCAGTTCCACTGGTTAATTGTCCTCACTGTTAGGAGGTTTCTCCTCAATTCCAGATTGCTTCTCTCCTTGATTAGTTTCCATCCGTTGCTTCTTGTCCTGCCTTCAGGGGCTTTGGAGAATAGCTTGACTCCCTCTTCTTTGGGGCAACCCCTGAGATATTGGAAGACTGCTATCATGTCTCCCCTGGTCCTTCTTTTCATTCAATTATTAGACATATCCGATTCCTGCAACCGTTCTTCCTATGTTTTAGTCTCCAGTCCCCTCATCCTCTTGGTTGCTCTTCTCTGCACTCTTTCCAGAATCTCTACATCTTTTTTTACATCGTGGCGACCAAAACTGGATGCAAATATTCCCAGTGTGGCCTCCCCGAGGCCTTATAAAGTGGTATTAACCCTTCAGGTGATCTTGATTCTCTCCCTCTGTTGATGCAGCCTAGAACTGGTTGGCTTTTTTGGCAGCTGTTGCCCACGGCTGGCTCCTATTTCAATGGTTGTCCAGTAGGACTCCAAGATCCCTCTCAGAGTTGCTACTATTGAGCAAGGTCCCACCTATCCTGTCCCTGTGCATTTCGCTTTTCTTGCCTAAATGTAGAACTTGACTCTTTTCGCCATTGAATTTCATTTTATTAGATAGTGCCCAATGTTCAAATTTGTCAAGTTCCTTCTGTATCTTAAGCCTACCTTCTGGAGTGTTGGCTATTCCTGCCAGCTTGGTGTCACCTGCAAAATTTGATGAGTTCCCTTTCTATCTACCCCACATCAAAATCATTTCTGAAACTCCTAAATCCATGCTCTAGCTTCCCCTGTCTGCACGCAGCATTTTTCTCCTTCAATGCATCTTTTCCTAATGCAATCTAATTCGAAAACAACTTCGTTGTTGTATTTTTAATCATTTTGAACCCACCATATTCTTTAAAAGGGCAAAGCTGGGTTTTGTTCTGATCTCTATCTACCTTTCGGGCAATAAGAATCGGGGTTTATATAAAGGCTTGGCCCAATTATTTTTCCTCTTCTTCGTTGAGAGAAAAGAATCGATGGGGAGATTGTAATTGAATTCTTTCACACCTCCAAAGACTCCGAGACTCGTACATGGCTACTTCATTTGTCCTCCTCTTTTCTCTCTCTCTCTGTCTCTCTTTCTCTACTCCTCCGCCCCATGGCTTCCTTGGAGTGTGCAAATTATCCTTCCATTCCTACCAGTAAAAACACATCCATTGACAGAGCCCTCCATTGTTCCTACAACAGAGACAAAAACAGATGGAAGCCAAAACAGTCAGGGGCAGCTCTAAAACACACACACAGAGAAACAGAATGAGAAGGAGAGAGAGAAGGAGAGAGACAGAGAGAGAGAAAGAGACAGAGACGCAGAGACAGACATCAAGAGGGATACAGAGTCACGCAGAGAGAGTCAGAGATAGACACACACACACACACACACACACACACACACAGAAAGACACAGAGAGAGAGAGAGAAGACAGAGAGACAGACAGACACAGAGAAAAAAAAGACAGAGACAGACACACACAGAGAAGACAGACAGAGATAGACAGACAGAGACACCCAGAGAGAGAGACAGAGAGACAGAGAAGACAGACAGAGATAGACAGACACAGAGAGAGAGACACAGAGAGAGAGACAGAGAGAGACAGACAGACAGACACAGAGAGGCAGAGAGAGGCAGAGACACAGAGACACACAGAGAGACAGACAGACACAGAGAGACAGAGACAGAGAGAGAGACACAGAGAGAGACAGACAGAGACACAGACAGACAGAGACACAGAGAGAGAGAGAGAGAAGACAGACAGAGACAGAGACACAGAGAGAGACAGAGACACACACAGAGAGAGAGAAGACAGAGAGAGAGAGAGACAGAGAGAGAGAGACAGACAAAGAGAAAGAGAGAGACATAGAAAGACAAGACAGAGAGAGACAGAAACAGAGAGACAGAGACAGAAACAGAGAGAGAGAGAGAGACAAAGAGACAGACAGACAGAGATGGGGGACCACAGACATTACCAAGAGCCATTTAAAATGCAGAGTGGAAAAGAGAAGAGGGAGGGGGGGTTAACCGCCTCTGCCTCTCCCTCCCCCTCCCCCGTGATTCTATGCGATGGGGTTCAGGAGGTTAAAACAGAGGCATCATAACCTTTATTATATTTCTTTTTTTTCTTTTTACTGGGAAGCCATTAACTGCGGAAAGTCCGGCAGATGTGACCAGCACGGGCGAGTGGAGAGAGAAAGGGAAAAAGGCACTACATACATTGTAATCTAATTTATGCTTCTTCGGGGTGGGGTGGGGTAGAAGGGAAGGGGGGATGGAGAGAAAGGGGCACAGGAGTGCCTTCCCCCCCCATCAAAAACACGAAGGGAGGGGGGGCAAAGGGGTTATTTTAGAAGGGGAGCTGGCGCAGCTTTGCGCATTCCATCAGCCGGCCCTGCTTCCCCTCTATTAAGTCCCTTCCTTGTTATTTCCATATATATACAGTATATATGTGTGTGTGTGTGTGTCTATGTGTGTGTGTGTGTTATGTTTTTGAGCTGATCAATAAAAAAAATTACACAACAGAATTCTTGGCTTTCTGTCTAGACTCTAGATGGTCTCTGGTGATGAGCCGAAAGGCAGAAAAGGAAATGCAGTGTGCTTCCTCCCTTAATTGGGGCCTTAACAAGGTGTTGTGGAAACAAATATGTATGTATGTATGTATGTATGTATGTATGTATGTATGTATGTATGTATGTATGTATGTATGTATGTATGTATGTATCATCATCTAGATGATCTCTGGTGATGAGTCGAAAGGCAGGAAAGGAAACAGTATGTCTCCTCCCTTAATTGGGGCCTAATAACAGGTTGTTGAGAAACAATTACCTATACTAATATACCCTGTCTGCTGATGCAATAAGGGGAACCGGCTTGGCTAAAGTGCTAGGTTCCTTGCTTAGCATGCAACATAGCCCCGGTTCAAATCCCAGTAAGGGGTATGGCCAGCTGATGAGAGCTAATAAGCTCAAAATAGATCTATCCTGGTCTCTCTCTAATTTAATTTATTGATCAGCTCATAAAACTAACACACACACACACACACACACACATATATATATATGTAATTGTTTCTCAACAACCTGTTATTAGGCCCCAATTAAGGGAGGAGACATACTGTTTCCTTTCCTGCCTTTTGATTCATCACCAGAGATCATCTAGACAGCAAGCCAAGAATTATGTTGTGTGATTTTTTAGATTTTTTAGATTTTTTTTTAGCTCATAAAACTAACATATATATATAGCCCTTAAAAATCTAACATACATACATACACACACACACACACACACACACACACATTTCCCCTTTTTGTCAATCCTGCCTCAAAGGCCACATGGGGAGAGGCGAGGAGAGGGCTTTTAAAGAATTAAGTAAGGGTCAAAACTCCCCATGGGTTAAGCCTCAAATGCTGGGGATTAAATGGGCACATTGCCGTAGTTTTCATGGCAACCGGCTTTTCCTTTTATTTGTTTACTTACTTACTGGAGGTATCTATATATCTATATACAGTATATCTCCAACCCTTAGTACCGGTGGAAGGAAAGCTGAGGAGAGGAGAGGCAGAGGTCGTGGGGGAGCTGGAGGCCTTGGATGGAGGGCTGAGCATCCCGGAGAAGCTCCAGCCATGAAAAGGGAGGAGGAACAGGGCGGGGAGGGAGGGGGACTTCGGGCCAACCAGCAGGAGACGGTGAGTTCTAGTCCCGTCTTAGGCATGAAAGTCAGCTGGGTGACGTTGGGCCGATCACCAGGAGACGGTGAGTTCTAGTCTCGCTTCAGAATGAAAGCCAGCTGGGTACCTTTGGGCCAATCTCCAGGAGACAGTGAGTTCTAGTCCGGTCTAAGGCAGGAAACCTGGTTGAGTGACTTTGGGCCAATCACCAGGAGACAGTGAGTTCTAGTCTCGCTTTAGAATGAAAGCTAGTTGGGTGACTTTGGGCCAATCACCAGGAGACAGTGAGTTCTAGTCCAGTCTAAGGCAGAAAACCTGGTTGAGTGACTTTGGGCCAATCACCAGGAGACAGTGAGTTCTAGTCCAGTCTAAGGCAGAAAACCTGGTTGAGTGACTTTGGGCCAATCACCAGGAGACAGTGAGTTCTAGTCCAGTCTAAGGCAGAAAACCTGGTTAAGTGACTTTGGGCCAATCACCAGGAGATGGTGAGTTCTAGTCCTGTCTGTCAGGAAAGCTGGCTGGGTGATTTTGGGCTAAATACCAGGAGATGGTGAATTCTAGTCCCACCTTAGGCAGGAAAGCCATATGGGTGACCCTGAGCCATTCACTCTCTCTCAGTCCAACCCACCTCACAGGGTTGTTGTTCTGGAGAGAATAGGAGGACGAAGGACTATTAGATATGTTAATTGCCTTGAGTTTATTTTTTAAAAAGGATAAATAAAAGTGGGGTATAAATAAAATAACGAAAGAACAAAGATTGCATTGGAGCTAATAGGAGGTGAATGGGAGTTTTGTAGGGTTGGGAGTGTAGGAGACCTTGTGGTTAGAATGCAGAATTGCAGGCTAACTCTGCCCACTGCCAGCGGTTCGATCCTGACTGGCTCAAGGTTGACTCAGCCTTCCATCCTTCCGAGGTGGGTGAAATGAGGACCCAGATTGTTGGGGGGCAAAAGGCTGACTCTGTAAACCGCTTAGAGAGGGCTGCAAAAGCACTTGTGAAGCGGTATATAAGTCTAAGGGCTCTTGCTAAGTGGAAGGAAGGAAGGAAGGAAGGAAGGAAGGAAGGAAGGAAGGAAGGAAGGAAGGAAGGAAGGAAGGAAGGAAGGAAGGAAGGAGTGCACAGTGGGGGAAAGAGCCTGATTTTGTAAACTGCTTAGAGAGGGCTGTAAAAGCACTGTGAAGCGGTATATAAGTCTAAGGGCTTTTTCTATTGCTATCTATCAGTCATCGATCTGTGGTGGCGCAGTGGGCAAAATGCAGTATTGCAGGCTAATTCTGCCAAATGCTGGCAGAAGGCTGAGTCAACCTGGAGCTTCTGAGGATCGAACTGCCGGCAGTTCGATCCTCAGAAGCTCCAGGTTGACTCAGCCTTCCATCCTTCCGAGGTCAGTAAAATGAGGACCCAGATTGTTGGGGGGCAAGAGGCCAACTCTGTAAAATGTGCAGAGACAGCTGTAAAAGCACCATGAAGCAGTATACAAGTCTAAGCGCTATTGCTATTGTTAATCTCGAAGGCAGTGATGGCGAACCGATGGCACGCGTGCCAGAGGTAGCATGCACTCTGTGGATACCAGCTGCTCTTCTGGTTTTTGGCACGCTTGTTTTCCTAGGCACCAGAGTGCCGGAAAACCCTTCGAAAAATGCCCAAATCCCAAGACATTTCTGGGTGTTTTCAGCCAAGTTTTGGCTGGTTTTGGGTTGTTTCCAACCATTTTTTTGCTCCAGAAAATGGACTGAAAAAATGGCCAAAAACCAGGCATGCGCACACCGGCTAGCTGGCCTTTAGGTTTTTGGTGCTCTGGGGCGCATGCATGCACGCACATTCCAGTTTGGGCCCTTGGGGCCGAAAAAGTTCGCCATCACTGCTGTAGGGTGACCAAAAATCAGGAAATGCAGCCCGGTCATTTCGCCTTTCGGGGTTGTTTATCATCACTCAAGCCACACCGCGCATCTGACGACAGCTAATGCGCTTCAATAAAATTTGTGAGCTGGAAACGCCGATTCCCCAGCCCCTTCTGCTTCTTTGGCCTGATGGAAGTCCCTTTGTTTGTTGCTCAGGATGCTTGACGCGCTCGGTTCTATGCGCGCTCGGTAGTGAACAAAGCTGAATTCGCGACGCTCACTCCCTGTAATCGTGGTTAATTTCCTCCTAGTCGGGAGCACGGCGTGCTTTTTAGGGGGCCTCTGCTTTTTTGCAAGTTTGCACAGGCGACTTGCTCCTGAGGATTTTCTGCATTGCAGAAAATACGACTTCAGCAACAGAGTGGTCAACGCATTACTTGACTGAGTGGTTTCTTCCCCAAACCCCCACCATCAGACCTGTGATGGCGCAACTATGGCACGCCTGCCCAAGGTGACAGATGGAGGAGCGATGCCACCTGGCACCAGGGGTGGCTTCCTGCCAGTTCTAAGCTCTCCTATAGAAAAGGTTCCACAAATCTACAGTGCCATTTAGAACCGGTTCCAGCTCCCTCCCTCCTCCCGTCTTCCCATCATCCAGAGGAAGAGCGAGAGGAGGAATTCTGGGAGTGATGAAGTCCACAAGTCTTAAAACAGTCAAGTTTGAACACCCCTGTGTTTTTTTTTCCTAAAGGGTGAGGGGTGCGAGGGTCTTGTCACTTTGACAGCTTTAAGACTTGGGTGCTTCAAATGCCAGAGTTCCTGAGCCAACACGACTGGAGGAGGAATTGTGGAAGTTGAAGTCCACAAGTCTTAAAGCTGTCAGGTTTGAACACCCCTGGGTTGTTTTTTTCCTAAAGGGTTCGGGGTACAAGGGTCTTGTAACTTGACAGCTTTAAGATTGGGTGCTTCAAATGCCAGAGTTCCTGAGCCAACAATTTGGTTGCTAAGCAAAATCATTATTAGGTGAATTTCACCACATTTTACAAGTTGGCCACGCCCACCCAGTCACATGACTGCCAAGCCACTCCCATCCAGTCACATGGCTGGCAAGCCACTCCCACATGGTCACATGGCCAGCAAGCCACTCCCACCCAGTCACATGACCAGCAAGCCACTCCCACAAAGCAGGCCACACCTACAGAAGAGGATCTAACAAATTTTGAAACCCACCACTGCCTGGCACGCATGATGTTGCCCGTTCCTCTTCTGGGTTACTGGCGCATATGTGCACATGACGATCAGCTGGTCTTTGTGTATGCGGCAGTGCCGAAAACCAGAAAAGCTGGTCTTCTGTTTCCTGGCATGGGCATGCGTGCTGGCCAGCTGACCGGTGCCTGCGTATGTGGGACAGTAACTGGAAGATTTGCTGGCCGGCGCCCATGCGCGTGCTGGAAACCAGAAGTATTTTTCCAGCATGCGCATGCCCTCTGGGAAGTTTCTCTTCCTGGTTGCGGCCCAGATAAGTGTGCATGCATGCGGGAAGCAAGCGTGCAAAGTTCTCCCTTTTTGGCACTCGGTGCTGAAAAGATTCGCCATCACTGCCTATTGTTGACCTCACCCTATTCCTAAAGGGTCTCTAAGGGATGTACATAAGCGCAACAATGTGCCCACGGTCCCTGTCCCAACAACCCCATTTATTCGTCTCCGTTTCATGTATCCATAATCTTGTGTGTGCCTATATCTATTATCTTATACACACTTGACAAAACAAACAAATAAATGACAGTTAGGACAATGAATCAGTGGAACAGAAGTTGCCTCCAGAAGTTGTGAATAACACTGCAAGTCTTTAAGAAGATGTTGGGTAGCCATTTGTCTGAAATGGTATAAGGTTTCCTGTCTAGGCAAGGGGTTGGACTAGATGACCTCCAAGGCCCCTTCCAACTCTGCTATTCTTTAATCTCAGATCAATTAACCAGTGGAACGCCTTGCCTCCAGAAGTTGTGAATGCCCCGACACTGGAAGTCTTTAAGAAGATGTTGGAGAGCCATTTGTCTGAAATGGTATGGGGCTTCCTGCCTAGGCAGGGGGTTGGACTAGATGACCTCCAAGCCCCCTTCCAACTCTGCTATTGTATTGTATTGTATAAATAAAAATAAATCTTTTCCTTCGGATCTTTGTACTGCCACACTTATTCTGCTATGCCTTTTCTATGGTGGGAAAACGGGAGGGGGGAATTGTATGGAGTGAGATGCGATGTAGCCAAAACAAAATTCCTTTCTAGAAAACCAAGGTCATCCTTTGTTCTTTGCACCTCTGCACCTGACCAGAACTGGATGGGTGGAAGCTGCCAGCGTGGCAGTGGGAGATTGGACCATGGGATGGACTGGTGGGTGTGGGGGGCAAGATATTGAACTTTTAACTGGGTGGGGAAAACCGGGAAGCTTTCAGATTCGGAGTTTCCCAGAAGTGCCAACATGGCTCTCTTCATCAATTGGGACTTTGAGGAATCCTTTGCTTCGGACTCTGGTTTACTTTTGGAGGCTAAACACCCCCGAAACTCACAGCTTGCATTCAACTCATTTAACGTATTGTCTAAATCAGGGGTCTCCAACCTTTGCAACTTTAAGTCTGAAGGACTTCAGCTCCCAGACTTCTCCAGCCAGCTTTGCTGGCTGGAGAAGTCTGGGAGCTGACGTCCTTCAGACTTAAAGTTGCAAAGGTTGGAGACCCCTGGTCTAAATGCTAGAATTAAAATCCCCCCCACCCCACTCCAACAATGATTGCAAATGCCTCGCTAATCAGGACCGCGATTTCGGAAGCCCGGAGGGTGAGACCCCGGGATGGGAAAGGCCGCGAGTGCGACGATGGTCTTTTGGGCAAAAGTCACAACCAGACACCAGCGGCGGCGAAGTCCCTTACACACAATTAAGCAGCAGTTAATCTCATCACCGGCAGGGCTAACAATACAGGAAAAACAACGGCAGAAAGTCACACCAGCGTCTGGCAGCGGATCTCTGGCAGGAGACAAAGCGCCTGGAAGCCAGGCCAGTAACACAGCGGCCCCTCCGAGCCAGGCGCCTACACAACAGAGAACATAAGGCCAGGCGTGTGAAAGGGAGGACATCTGTGGCGGTCGTCCTGGGGGCAGGAGGGAGGGAGAGTGGCTTGGTTTTGCTTGGCAAGGGATGCGCCTGGGCGGCGAGGGAAAGGCTGAGCGGATTCCTGCTCTCCACCAAAGGCTCTGAGTTGGTGGCGGTCCGCCTAGCTTTCTCCTTGGCTGATCCAGGAGCTGCTGGGTTGATCCATCGGGGAATTCTTGATGGGGTGAGAAGGTGTGAGCTTTTTGCCCAGCTGGCTTGGGACTGTAGGAGGAGTCCTTGGTGCTCTCTGAGCATGGTTGTTTTCTTGGAGATGTTTCATGACCCAATTAAGTAACATCATCAGTGCTTGGAAGGAGTGGGGGTTTTGGAGCAGAGGAGGAGGAGGAGGAGGAGGGGAGGGGGAGGAGGTCCTACCCCCTGCCTAGGCAGGAAACCCCACAGCACTTCAGACAGATGGTTATCCAACCTTAAAAACTTCCAGTGTTGGGGCATTTACAACTTCTGGAGGCAAGGAGTTCCACTGGTTAATTGTTCTCACTGTCGGGAAATTTTGCTGTAGTTCTAGGTTGCTTCTCTCCTAGATTATTTTCCACCCATTGCTTCTTCTCCTGCCTTCAGATGCTTTGGAGAATAGCCTGACTCCCTCTTCTTTGGGGCAACCCCTGAGATATCGGAAGAGTCTCCCCTGGTCCTTCTTTTCATTAAACGAGACATCCCGAGTTCCTGCAACCATTCTTCGTATTTTTTAGCCTCCAGTCCCCTAATCATCTTTGTTGCTCTTCTCTGCACTCTTTCCAGAGTCTCCACAGACTCTAGAAGAAAGAGAATCAAGGGAGAGAATCAAGATCATCTAAAGTCTTAATACTACTTTATAAGGCCTTGGGAAGGCCATACCTGGAATACAGCATCAAGTTTTGGTCGCCACGATGTAGAAAAGACATGGAGATTCTGGAAAGAGTGCAGAAAAGAGCAACCAAGAGGATTAGGGGACTGGAGGCTGAAACATACGAAGAATGGTTGCAGGAACTGGGGATGTCTAGTTTAATGAAAAGAAGGACCAGGGGAGACATGATAGCAGCCTTCCGATATCTCACGGGTTGCCCCAAAGAAGAGGGAGTTAAGCTATTCTCCAAAGCACCTGAAGGCAGGACAAGAAGCAATGGGTGGAAACTAATCTAGGAGAGAAGCAACCTAGAACTACAGCAAAATTTCCTGACAGTGATAACAATTAACCAGTGGAACAACTTTCCTCCAGAAGTTGTGAATGCCCCAACACTGGAAGCTTTTAAGAAGAGGTTGGATAACCATCTGTCTGAAGTGCTGTAGGGATTCCTGTCTAAGCTGGGGGTTGGACTAGAAGACCTCCAATGTCTTTAACAGATTAACAGAGTTGGAAGGGACCTTGCAGGTCATCTAGTCCAAATCTCTTCCCAAGCAGGAGACCCTACATCTGTCTCTACCTAGGACTGAACTCACAACCTCCTGATTGGGAGGTGAGAGCTCCACCTCTAGGTCCCTTCCAAACTCTGGTTATTCTAATTCTAATTCACCAGGCCTCACTTACAGCCAGTTTTTACCCAACGGGGAAACGGTTTAAGGCACGTCCAGAGAACGAGACGAGGGAAAAGATCCCTCAGCCCCGACCACAAGCCCCTAACAGCCCCATCGGAGGCAGCGAGAGAGTCCCAATAAAATGCCCGCTTCCGGCTTTCTCCCCTTCATCATCTCAGTGACAAACAAGCTGACGGCTGGAAGGATTTGCACTCGGGTTGCTCAGTTTAATTAGATTTCACGAGGAAGGCTCTGAAAAATTAATACGGAGTCATTTCCGCCAGCCCTCGCAATAACCCTTCCTCCAGGGCCCCGGAATTTATCGTCGGCTGTCAGTTTGGAAGAAGTGATGAGAACTTCTCAAGGATGAGAATGAATTCAAAAAGGACACAGGGGGATCTCCTCTGCAAGAGCAGAGGGCGAGGGCCGGAGGAGGGCAGGGGGGGGGGAAGGAGATCGTTCATCTGGACCATGGGTGGAAGCTTTGGACATGCGGTGCGATCCCCCCGGTCAAATACGCCATCCTTCACTTCATCCTCCAGGGAAAGATGGAAGACCAACGAGGTCCAGGATCTTCTGACCTAGGCTTCACCCAATCACGAAGCAGACTCCTTACAATAATACAATTCAACAGCAGAGTTGGAAGGGACCTTGGAGGTCTTCTAGTCCAACCCCCTGCCTAGGAAGGAAACCCTATACCATTTCAGACAAATGGCGATCCAACATCTTCTTAAAGACTTCCAGTGTTGGGGCATTCACAACTTCTGGAGGCAGGTAGTTCCACTGGTTAATTGTTCTCACTGTCAGGAAATCTCTCCTCAGTTCTAAGTTGCTTCTCTCCTTGATTAGTTTCCACCCATTGCTTCTTGTTTTGCCTTCTGGTGCTTTGGAGAATAGCTTGACTCCCTCTTCTTTGGGGCAACTCCTGAGATATCGGAAGACTGCTCTCATGTCTCCTCTGGTCCTTGTTTCTATTAAACTAGACCTACCCAGTTCCTGCAACTGTTCTTCATATGTCTTAGTCTCCAGTCCCCTCATCCTCTTTCTTGCTCTTCTCTGCACTCTTTCCGAGTCTCCACATCTTTTCTACATCTTGGCGACCAAAACTGAATGCAGTTTTTGTCCTTGTCTGGACAAAAGCCCAGTTTTATTAAGCGAATGTGAATTCCACTCTTCCACCTCCAGCAAAGTCCCCGGCCAGCCGTCTTTCAAGGGTGAATTAACAACCACAGTCCCGAGTTCTAATCCTGCCTCAGACATAAAAGCCAGCTGGATGCCATTGGAACAGCCATCAGGAGCCCGGGAGCTTACTATTTCCAAGTATGTTAGGTACAGCTTGCCAATAATGTGGGTTTTGTTGTACAGCAGCTCCAAAATCAGATTTATAGTTCTGAAGGGTGCAAAAAGAAAAAAGAAAAACCACCAGCAGAGGTAAGTTCTCAATCAATCAATCGGAACAGAGCTGGAAGGGACCTTGGAGGTCTTCTAGTCCAGCCCCCTGCTCAAGCAGGAGATCCTATTCCATTTCAGACAAGTGGCTGTCCAGTGTTGGGGCATCCATGATTCCTGGAGGCGAGCTGTTCCACTGGTTAATTGTCCTCACTGTTAGGGAGTTTCTCCTTAATTCCAGCTTGCTTCTCTCCTTGATCAGTCTCCATCCGTTGCTTCTTGTCCTGCTTTCTGATACTTTGTGAAAATAAGTTGACCCCCCCCCCTCTTCTTTCTGGCAGCCCCTCAAATACAGGAAGATGGTTATCATATCCTCCTTGGTCCTTTTCTCTAGACCGGCCATATCCAAATCCTGCAACCGTTCTTCCTATGTTTTCATCTCCAATCATCTTTAATCCTCTCAGTTGCTCTTCTTTGACACTTTTTTTTTGCCAAGGTCTCAACATCTTTTTTGGAATGTAGTGACACCCCCCCCCCCCCAAAAAAAAGAAACGATGGAGATATTGTCTTCAGGTGCTTCGGAAAATAGTTTGATTCCCTCTTTTTTTTTTTAAAATTAAATTTATATCTCGCCCTTCTCCAAGAGGACGCAGGGCGGCGCACAGGAAATTAAAATACATACAAAAAACACAATACAAAATTTAAAAACCTATTAGATCCCCATCCTGCGCTAAAACCAATTAAAATCCCCGAATTAAAACTATCTAGGGCTAGTCCCAGCGGAGGCTATGTTAGGCCGGCTTGGTGGAAGAGGTGTGTTTTTAAACACTGGCGGAAGAGGCGGAGGTCGGTGATGGTACGGAGTTCTGGGGGTAGGTCGTTCCAAAGGGCTGGACCTGCCACAGAGAAGGCCCTTCCCCTGGGTGTCGCCAGTCGGCACTGTCCGGCCGACGGCACCCTGAGGAGGCCCTCTCTGTGGGAGCGTATCGGTCTAAGGGATGTATGGGGCAGGAGACGGTCTCGCATATAACTAGGTCCCGAGCCATGGAGTGCTTTGAAGATGGTCGTCAGAACCTTGAAGCGCACCCGAAAGGCCACAGGAAGCCAGTGCAGCTCGCGCGGGATTGATGTTATATGGGAGTGTCTAGGCGCTCCCGTAATCACCCGCGCGGCTGCATTCTGGACTAACTGCAGCTTTCAAGTGCACCTCAAGGGAAGCCCCATGTAGAGAGCATTGCAGTAGTCGAGTCTTCTTTGTGGCAGCCCCTCAAATATTGGAAGATTGCTATCATGCCTCCCCTAGCCCTTTTCTCTACAGACTAGCCAAACCCAAATCCTGCAACCGTTCTTCCTCTGTTTTGGTCTTCAAGCCTTTGATCATCTATGGAGACATGATAGCAGTGTTCCGATATCTGTAATATTTGTAATCCCTTGGGAAGGCCACACTTGGAATACTGCATACAGTTTGGAGACGTGGAGACTCTGGAAAGAGTGCAGAGAAGAGCAACCAAGAGGATTAGGGGACTGGAGACTAAAACATATGAAGAACGGTTGCAGGAGCTGGGTATGTCTAGTTTGATGAAGAGAAGGACCAGGGGAGACATGATAGCAGTCTTCCGATATCTCAGAGGGTGCCACAAAGAAGAGGGAGTCAAACTATTCTCCAAGGCACCCAGGGGCAGGACAAGAAGCAATGAGTGGAAACTAATCAAGGAGAGAAGCAACTTAGAACTAAGGAGAAATTTCCTGACAGTTAGAACAATTAACCTCTGGAACAGCTTGCCTCCAGCAGTTGTGAATGCCCCAACCCTGGAAGTCTTTAAGACGATGTTAGATAGCCATTTGTCTGAAATGGTATAAGGCTCCTGCCCACGCAGGGGGTTGGACTAGAAGACCTACAAGGTCCCTTCCAACTCTGCTATTGTATTGTATTGTATTATCTTACTTCGCTCTTCTCTGCACTTCTTCCCAAAGTCTCAACACCGTTTATTTTTTTAATTTTAAGATAGAACCCATGTTTGGGGATGTGAGCAAGCTTTGGAATTTGCTAAGACAATGCAGCCAACCCTGGGACAGACAGAAGGGTGGGGACATGAATAGCCAGGGTTTCTTTTGGAAACACAGGCAGGGGGATCAAACAGCTGAGAATGCGTTCCGGCTGTGAATTTTAGGAATCCCACTGGGAAATCTGAAACCCTGATCCTAAAACTGCGAGCCAGAATCCTACACGGAGTCGCCCCAATTCCACTGCAATTTGTATTTTTATTCGTTTGTCAAACATGTGCGAGATAGCAGGTCTAAGCATGAACATGGGCATGAACGAAGGAAATAAATGAGTGCGAATAAATGGGGGCAGTAGGACAGGCACACTGATGCACGCTCCCTTTACGAACTTCTTAGGAATGGGGTAGACAGTTTGAGGCTGGAGCTGTGGGGGTTTGAAGTCCCCAAGTGTTAAAAGTGCCAAGTTTGGAGACCCTCCCCTTAGACGTTTGGAAGGGTAGAGTGATCGCTTCATTCTGCTTCTTCTTGCCATTGCCTAGAATTCAAACGCCTATAATCCTCGGAAAGGTATCCTCTGCCACTGAAGATAATAATTCAGTGATGGTCCAAATTGTCGTTGCGTGCCAAAAGTACATGCACCTGCACCCATAATGCAATGCACACATGACACACACACACACACACGTGCACCCCACGGCCTTGTACATGCACACGTGACACCCTGCACTCCCCAAATATATACGCACGAACCACCCCATACCCTGTTTCGGATGTAGTACACCTCCCTGCAGCCTCCTGGGGTCAAAAAGGGGCCATGGGGGAGCCGCACCCCTCTGCGCCTCATTTTGGGCCTAGCAGGCCTCCCTGAAGCCTCCTGGGACCAAAAAGGGGCCGTGGGGGGGGGCGCACACCTCTGCGCCTCATTTTGGGCCAAGCAGGCCTTCCTGCAGCCTCCTGGGACCAAAACAGGGCCGTGGGGGGGTGGCACACTGCTCTGCACCTCATTTTGGGCCAAGCAGGCCTCCCTGCAGCCTCCTGGGACCAAAATAGGGCCGTGGGGGGTGGTACACTGCTCTGCGCCTCATTTTGGGCCAAGCAGGCCTCCCTGCAGCCTCCTGGGACCAAAATAGGGCCGTGGGGGGTGGTACACTGCTCTGCGCCTCATTTTGGGCCAAGCAGGCCTCCCTGCAGCCTCCTGGGACCAAAATAGGGCCGTGGGGGGGTGGTGCACTGCTCTGCACCTCAGTTTGGGCCAAGCAGGCCTCCCTGCAGCCTCCTGGGACCAAAATAGGGCCGTGGGGGGGTGGTGCACTGCTCTGCACCTCAGTTTGGGCCAAGCAGGCCTCCCTGTAGCCTCCTGGGACCAAAACAGGGCCGTGGGGGGTGGCACACTGCTCTGCGCCTCATTTTGGGCCAAGCAGGCCTCCCTGCAGCCTCCTGGGACCAAAACAGGGCCGTGGGGGGGTGGTACACTGCTCTGCGCCTCATTTTGGGCCAAGCAGGCCTCCCTGCAGCCTCCTGGGACCAAAATAGGGCCGTGGGGGGTGGTACACTGCTCTGCGCCTCATTTTGGGCCAAGAAGGCCTCCCTGCAGCCTCCTGGGACCAAAATAGGGCCGTGGGGGGGTGGTGCACTGCTCTGCACCTCAGTTTGGGCCAAGCAGGCCTCCCTGTAGCCTCCTGGGACCAAAACAGGGCCGTGGGGGGTGGCACACTGCTCTGCGCCTCATTTTGGGCCAAGCAGGCCTCCCTGCAGCCTCCTGGGACCAAAACAGGGCCGTGGGGGGGTGGTACACTGCTCTGCGCCTCATTTTGGGCCAAGCAGGCCTCCCTGCAGCCTCCTGGGACCAAAACAGGGCCGTGGGGGGTGGCACACTGCTCTGCGCCTCATTTTAGGCCTAGCAGGCCTTCCTGCAGCCTCCTGGGACCAAAAAGGGGTTGATTGATGCGCCATCACAGCTGTAGTCCTTTCAATCCCATTGATTTTTTATTTTTTTTATTTTACAATTGTTTAATCCCTCCATTCAGGATTGAGTCGGGAGGGACTGAATGGAACTGAGAGTTTGCTGACCGGATGCCCTTTCCGATGCCTATGCAGAGTTCGCAGCAGATATTTTCCTCTTTGTGCCCTGCTAGAGAAACATCTGACGCTGCCTAGGATTGAACTCGAAACCTTCCGAGCCGGGAAGCGAGCGTCTTCCCCTCTAGGCCACCGTGCCGCTCATTCCGATCCGGTTGATTTTGGAAGGCAAATGAAAACAAAAAGAAAAGACTGAAGCATAAACCGGGGAGCGTCCATAGTAGTTTTACCTCTGCGCATTTATACAGGAACTGACAAACTGGAGCAAAACAACTTCATTAAAATGCCGACTTGAGTGCTGGCAACAAACTAAAAATGATACAAATTACTTAGACTTGTATTGAAAAAAAAACCCCAAACAGTTACGCCTAATAGACAAGGAAAACAAAGCATCGTGAATAAGCCAAAATATTCTGAATCACAATCAGTTCGGGGAGACAAAGAGCATTTTAAACATTCCTGTTCATTGCACATTTTCCTCATATTTGAACCTAAGTGGTCCGAGCTCATCTGCTTCTGAAGCCCCATAGCTGGACCTTTAACTACTCTAGGTCCATTTACACCGCTTTAGCAATCCAAAGTGATCGCACAACAATGACCTCTGTCCCAACATCCCATTAGCTAGGTTGGAACAAATGGAAAACGCAAAGCAATAATTTTTCCAGCTACATAATCATCATTTCCGATGTGCAAAACCGACTGCTCTCCCTCCAAATACCGTATTTTTAGGAGTATAAGACGCACCTTTCCCCACCCCCCTTAAAAAGGGTGAAAATGTGGGTGTGTCTTATACACTGAATGGAGCCCCACCCACCCACTGGCCCCAACCCTTTGGCCTCTGCCTCCCAGCAATTGACCTCTTTGCAGCAAACGGGGGCTTCAATAAGCTACAGCAACCCCTGAAGCCTGTAGCAGCTGATGATCGGGAGAAATTGAAAGTGAAACTTGCTGTTTGCTCCAGGTGGCAAATTGCTGGGAAGCAAGGCAGATTTTTTTTTTCCTTGTGCTAATCAAGCAGCCCCTGAGATATTGCAACACTGCTATGATGTCTCTCTCCCCTAGGCCTTCTTTTCATCTATATAAATAAAAATGTAACAAGAGTTTCTTCAAAACTGCTAATCTCCGAAAGTCCTGCACCGATCGCTTCCAAATTCTCACACAATGTTCCTTTCAAGTACGGCACCAGTGATATATATATAGTGTAGATGTCACACCTGTGCCAGGTACACACAATGGAAATGTAAAAAATTGTAAAAAAGGTAGGTAGATGGGTATAGAGAGAGCAGTAGGCCACAGGTATTATGTCATCCTTTATGACATAAAATATTCTGAGGGAGAAATGCAGTAGGTAGGTAGAGGGATAGAGAGGGAGAAATACAGTAGGTAGGTAGGTAGGTAGGTAGGTAGGTAGGTAGGTAGGTAGGTAGGTAGGTAGGTAGGTAGTAGGTAGAGGGATAGAGAGGGAGAGGGAGAAATACAGTAGGTAGGTAGGTAGGTAAGGGGATAGAGAGAGGGAGAAGTACAATAAGTAGGTAGGTAGGTAGGTAGGTAGGTAGGTAGGTAGGTAGGTAGGTAGGTAGGTAGGTAAGGGGATAGAGAGAGGGAGAAATACAGTAGGTAGGTAGGTAGGTAGGTAGGTAAGGGGATAGAGAGAGGGAGAAGTACAATAAGTAGGTAGGTAGGTAGGCAGGTAGGTAGGTAGGTAGGTAGAGGGATAGAGAGGGAGAGGGAGAAATGCAGTAGGTAGGTAGAGGGATAGAGAGGGAGAAATACAGTAGGTAGGTAGGTAGTAGGTAGAGGGATAGAGAGGGAGAGGGAGAAATACAGTAGGTTGGGAGTTATACGGTGGTTGTGTGTACGTGTTTGTGTGTGCGGGTGTAGATCTACACACAGATTGGTTGGCCATTTAACCAGACTGGACCACAGCAACACGTGGCCAGGAACGGCTAGTTAGGACATAAAATAATAGGGGCCTTGCATGTTTTTTTTAGTCCAGTCCCCTCCTCAAGCAGGAGACCCCATATCATTTTGGACAAATGGCTGTCCAGTCTCTTCTTAACAACCTCCAGTGATGGAGCACCCACAACTTCTGAAGAGCAAGTCTTTCCACTGGTTAAATATAATCACTGTCAGGAAGTTTCTCCTTACTTCTACGTTGGTTGTTGTCTGGGAAGACCGAAAACTATATTGCTCGTTTATTTATTTTTTGAGAACCGCTAGAGTCGGCCATACTTTCCTCCTCCAACTGGGATCAAATACCTGCTAAGCTACATATTTTCTATCCACTTTTCAGATTAACGAGGGCCCAGCGGTTGAGTCAGGCTCCTCCTTGGGATAAGCCCACGTTCACTTTCTGCTCGGCGATGCCACTAAGCTGCTTAAGGCTGAAGTGGAATAGAAGCATTTGTTGTAAATAAATGCGCCAGCCGGCGATCCGGCAGCCGGCGATCGACCATATCCGAAGAGCTCTGGAACTGGAAAGGCCACACCACCCTACTCTCCTCCTATCACAAGCTAAGATTGAGATGTGCGGTGCGTGTTCACACATTGGAGTTCAGGCATTAGTCCTGCCTTAGGCAAGAAAGACCAACTTTGGGCCAGTCACCAGGAGCTTGTGAGTTCTAGTACTGCCTTAGGCAGGAAAGCAGATGGATAGCTATGGGCCAATCACTAGGAGACAGGGAGTTCTAGTCCCACCTTAGCCATGAAAGCCAGCTGTGACTCTGGACCAATCACCAGGAGATTGTGAGTTCTAGTACTGCCTTAGGCAGGAATGCAGATGGATAGCTATGGGCCAATCACTAGGAGACAGGGAGTTCTAGTCCCACCTTAGCCATGAAAGCCAGCTGTGACTCTGGGCCAATCACCAGGAGATTGTGAGTTCTAGTACTGCCTTAGGCAGGAATGCAGATGGATAGCTATGGGCCAATCACTAGGAGACAGGGAGTTCTAGTCCCACCTTAGCCATGAAAGCCAGCTGTGACTCTGGGCCAATCACCAGGAGATTGTGAGTTCTAGTACTGCCTTAGGCAGGAATGCAGATGGATAGCTATGGGCCAATCACTAGGAGACAGGGAGTTCTAGTCCCACCTTAGCCATGAAAGCCAGCTGTGACTCTGGGCCAATCACCAGGAGATTGTGAGTTCTAGTACTGCCTTAGGCAGGAATGCAGATGGATAGCTATGGGCCAATCACTAGGAGACAGGGAGTTCTAGTCCCACCTTAGCCATGAAAGCCAGCTGTGACTTTGGGCCAATCACCAGGAGATTGTGAGTTCTAGTACTGCCTTAAGCAGGAGTGCAGATGGATAGCTATGGGCCAATCATTAGGAGACAGGGAGTTCTAGTCCCACCTTAGCCATGAAAGCCAGCTGTGACTCTGGGCCAATCACCAGGAGATTGTGAGTTCTAGTACTGCCTTAGGCAGGAATGCAGATGGATAGCTATGGGCCAATCACTAGGAGACAGGGAGTTCTAGTCCCACCTTAGCCATGAAAGCCAGCTGTGACTTTGGGCCAATCACCAGGAGATTGTGAGTTCTAGTGCTGCCTTAAGCAGGAGTGCAGATGGATAGCTTTGGGCCAATCACTAGGAGACAGGGAGTTCTAGTCCCACCTTAGCCATGAAAGCCAGCTGTGACTTTGAGCCAATCACCAGGAGATTGTGAATTCTAGTACTGCCTTAGGCATGAAAGCTGATTGGGTGACTTTGGGCCAATCACCAGGAGACGGTGAGTTCTATTACTGCCTTAGGTATGACAGCGCCTGGATAACTTTGGTCCAAGCACTAGGAGATTGTGAATTCTAGTACTGCCTTAGGCATGAAAGCTTGCGGGATAATGTTGGTCCAATCACTCTCTCTCAGCCCAACTTACCTCACAGGATTGTTGTTGTTGGGAAAACAGGAGAAGGAAGGAATATTAATCATGTTCATTATTATAAAAATAATGCAGGCGAATGCTGGCTGGGGAATTCTAGGGAGTTGAAATCCGGACATCTTCAAATTGCCAAGGTTGAGAAATGCGGCGCTAAGCCAACCAGTAGAAGGACACTTCCCCATCCTCATAAAGGCCCATGATCCACTCCAGCCAATCAATAGCTAGGAAGCTTGCTTTGAAGTCATACAGCCTATTCCAGGTAATTTGTACACAGAAGCACCCATACCTTGGGCCAGGGGTGGGATTCAGCCAATTTGGACCGGTAGTTGAAAGGACTGGATGGCCGCACCCGCCCCTTCCCGCCCCTCCCTTCTCTACCGTCTATATATATAATCAGGGTCGCTTTCCTGCCACCCCATACCTCCTACTTCCTCTCCTTTCCTCCCAACCTCCCTTCTCTACCTTCTTCTTCTTCTTCCCCTCCCTCTCCCCCACTTCTCTTCTCTTCTTCCCCTTCCTAATCCTCTTCCCCTACTCTTACTACCCCTCCCTTGCTTCGTCTCCTTTTCCCTTTCTTCTTTCCCTCTCCTCAATTTTTTCAGTTCCACCCCTGGCCAGGTCTTGCCAACTTTGGCCATTGGAAGACGTGTAGACTTCCACTCCCGGAATTCCCACAGCCAGGAGTGGAAGTCCCAGACGTCTTAAAACGCCCAATCTTGGGAAACTCTGCCTGAGTCTTTCCCACCCTGCCTGTAAGCCCCTTCTTTTTGCCCGCGAATGGCTTTAGGACGTTGCGGGCAAGGCTGAAGGAGCATCTTCTCCTTCCCATCAAGGCTCCCGATCAAAAGTATAGGTGGTACCTTGCTCAATAGTAGCAACTGTGAAAGGGATCTTGGAGTCCTAGTGGGCGACCATTTAGATAGGAGCCAGCCGTGGGAAGCAGCTGCCAAAAAAGCCAACCCAGTTCTAGGCTGCATCAACAGAGGGAGAGAATCAAGTTCCCGTGAAGGATTAATACACTTTTTAAATCTCTTGGGAAGGCCACACTTGGAATACGGCATCCAGTTTTGGTCGCCACAATGTAGAAAAGATGCGGAGACTCTGGAAAGAGTGCAGAGAAGAGCCACAAACAGGATTAGGGGATTGGAGGCTCAAACCTATGAAGAACGGTTGCAGGTACTGGGTAGGTCTAGTTTCATGAAAAGAAGGACCGGGGAGACATGATAGCAGCCTTCCAATATCTCAGGGGTTGCCACAAAGAAGAGGGAGTCAAACTATTCTCCAAAGCACCTGAGGGCAGAACAAGAAGCAATGGGTGGAAACTAATCAAGGAGAGAAGCAACTTAGAACTGAGGAGAAATTTCCTGACAGTGAGGACAATGAATCAGTGGAACAGAAGTTGCCACCAGAGGTTGTGAATGCCCCAACACTGCAAGTCTTTAAGAAGAGGTTGGATAGCCATGTGTCTGAAGTGGTGTAGGGTCTCTTGCCTAAGCAGGGGGTTGGACTAGAAGACCTCCAAGGTCCCTTCCAATTCTGCTATTGTATTGTATTGTATTGTAACTTTCCTTCCCTGGCTGTGACTTTTCTCTTCTTTTCTCCCCTTGAGGCCCATAAAAATGCACGGCGCAATTCCTCCCCGGTAGAAGGGCTGCCAAACCTTTGGTGCAAAGCCTGGATCCCGGGGAGATTAGATATTCCATTTACAAATCTCCTTCCCTGGTCACCAGATCCATATCGCCAATGTCACGCTGCGACGTCGCCTTTCAAAAATAAGAACATCCCGTTAAATAGCATTCGGCCTCTTTTTGAAACAGGAAGACGGCGAACGCAAGCAAAACGGGGATTATTGCTCGGAAAAAAAGAGCTGGCAGGGATAGAGAAAGGACACGATAGTTATATAATTAAGAACGGGACAAGTTAGTGACGGGGAGAATTATTCTGCCTCTAAGAATAGCACGAATCGATTAATTCTCGTAGGCGGCAGTCTTAGCACGAACGGAGTGACAGGGCCTTATCTCCCTCGTCATCCCGTCTACGGTACAGGTCATCTTCGGCAGCGATGAAATCCAGAATTATTATGCACAATTATCTTGGTGGTTTGCCTTGCATAAAATGGGACCGAGGCTACTAGGCTTAACTCGGGCAACCAAAAAACAGAGAGATGGGGGGAGGGGGGGTTCCTTAAGTTAAAAAAAATCTGCTTAGTTCAGAGAGACTTTGGGCTGACCACTGCTGAAGAACCATTGTGGGGTCCACAGTTGTGAGTTTAGCGCAACGCGCGCACACCAACGCAGAGTTCAGCTGACATCCTTTCCTTCAAATCGAAAGCGGCATTACAGAGACAAAGGAGAGGGGAATGGAAATATCAGGCCAGAATAATTGGGAGCAGAAATGGTATTCAGCCGGTTCCGACAGGTTCTGGAGAATCAGTAGCGGGAATTTTGAGTAGTTCGGAGAACTAGCAAATATCACCTCTGGCTGGCCCTGCCCCCATCTATTCTCTGCCTCCTGAGTCACAGCTCATTGGGAGGAAATGGAGATTTTACAGTGTCCTTCCCCTGGAGTGGGGTGAGAATGGAGATTTTGCAGTATCCTTCCCCTGGAGTGGGTAGGGAATGGAGATTTTGCAGTATCCTTCCCCTGGAGTGGGGTGAGAATGGAGATTTTACAGTATCCTTCCCCTGGAGTGGGGTGAGAATGGAGATTTTACAGTATCCTTCCCCTGGAGTGGGGTGAGAATGGAGATTTTGCAGTATCCTTCCCCTGGAGTGGGGTGAGAATGGAGATTTTGCAGTATCCTTCTCCTGGAGTGGGGTGAGAATGGAGTTTTTACAGTATCCTTCCCCTGGAGTGGGGTGAGAATGGAGATTTTGCAGTATCCTTCCCCTGGAATGGGGTGAGAATGGAGATTTTACAGTATCCTTTCCCTGGAATGGGGTGAGAATGGAGATTTTGCAGTATCCTTCCCCTGGAGTGGGGTGAGAATGGAGATTTTACAGTATCCTTTCCCTGGAATGGGGTGAGAATGAAGATTTTGCAGCATCCTTCCCCTAGAGTGAGGAGGGAATGGGAGATGGTGACTTCTAGTTTCGCCTTAGGCATGAACACCAGTTGGGTGACATTGGGTAATCACCAGGAGATGGTGAGTTCTAGTTTTGCCTTAGGCATGAAAGTTAGTTGGGTGATGTTGGGTCAGTCCCTCTCTCTCAGTCCAACCCATCACACAAAGTTGATATGGGAAGAATAGGAGAAGGAAAGAATATTAGGCATGTTCACTCCCTTGAGGTTTTTTTTTAATAAAAATAGGAAGGAAGGAAGGAAGGAAGGAAGGAAGGAAGGAAGGAAGGAAGGAAGGAAGGAAGGAAGGAAGGAAGGAAGGAAGGAAACTGCCACAATTTTGTTAGTCACCATCCTGTAGTGCTGATGTGAGGCCCCCCCCAAATAACAGGGTTAACAGATTAACAAGAGTTGGAAAGGACCTTGCGGGTCATCTAGTCCAACCCCCTGCCCAAGCAGGAGACCTTACATCTGCCTCTACCTAGGATTGAACTCACAACCTCCTAATTGCGAGATGAGTGATCCACTTCTAGGCCACAGCAGTCCCCCAAATAAAAATGATCCAGTGTCCTGCTTGTGATATAACATTTCTGGAGGTCCCTGGGCTCTATACTGCCAACTCAGTGGTGAAATTCAAATTTTCTTACTACCGGTTCTGTGAGCGTGGCTTGGTGGGCAGGGTGTGGCTTGGTGGGCGTGGCACGGGAAGGATACTGCAAAATCTCCATTCCCAACCAATTCCAGGAGAATGGAAATGCAAAATCTCCATTCCCACGCCATTCTGGGGCAGAGCCAGAGGTGGCATTTGCCGGTTCTCTGAACTCCTCAAAATTTCCGTTACCGGTTCTCCGAACTCATCAAAAGTTTCGCTACCGGTTCTCTGAACTCCTCAAAATTTCCGTTACCGGTTCTCCGAACTGCTCAAAATTTCCGTTACCGGTTCTCCGAACTGCTCAAAATTTCTGTTACCGGTTCTCCGAACTGCTCAAAATTTCCGCTACCGGTTCTCCAGAACCTCCTGGATTTCACCCCTGTGCCAACTCCTTGCAAAATCCCATACTTTGCTCAGCCAATCAGTATAGTAGAAGGACACTTTCCCATCCTCGTAAAGTCACATGCTCCACTCCAGCCAATTAACCACTGGGAAGCTCCCAAGATTGCAGGAAAGCTCCATTCCAGGTGATTGGTACGAAGAAACACCCATCCCTTAGGCCACGGCGTTCCAACATAGGCCCTTTAAGAAGCCTGGACTTCAACTCCCAGAATTCCCCCAGCAAGTCATAGCTGGCTGGAGGAATTCTGGGAGTTGAAGTCCAGGGGTCTTAATATGGCCAAGGTTGCGGGGGGGGACGCCAGCCTTAAGCCTTTCCTTAGGCTGACAAGTTGCATCTTGACAAATCAAGACCTTTCCGACTGCTTCCTGCTGCATGAATTTTGATTTACAAGATTTGTTTATCCTCCTCGTATTCATAATGTGAAGCAGGGAAGGAGTGGGGGGGGGGGGACGACACAGAAACCCCAGCCACTTGTCCGTCAAAACCTGCTTCTGCATTCTACGCGCCTTCCCTCTCAATTATCCGGGCCCACACACAACAACCCTCGTGATCATTTCTTTAGACGTCTTCTTCTCCTCGGCTCATTATTTATCCTGGGGAAAAAATCTGTTCGGAAATAAACATGTCCGTTTTTGCTCCTCCTTGCCACCCACCACAACAAACCGCTGTAAGCACGGAGCAGCCAAAATAAGAAGGGAGCGCCACAACCACGGAGGATCAAGGGGCTGGAAGGAAATCAGGAGTGGGCTGCGGCGGTTCGGGAGAACCTCTAGCAAAGATTCTGTGCCGTTCAGAGAACCCTCAACTCCCACTCCTGGCTGGCCCTGCCCAACCTACCCTGCCCTTCCCAGGAGTCTCCACCTGGCCCGTTTTGGATGGGGAGGGTGAAAAATTGACCTCCCGGAAGTTTGGGAATGCCAGAGGGCCACCGGAGTGTGGGGAGCAGTGGTTTCTACTGGTTCCTACTGGTTCGGACCAGTTCCGCCGAACTGATAGTTTTTGGTAGCCTAGGTTGCTGGAACCGGCACGGACCCTGGCCTGCCATGCCCCCGAACCAGTTCTCTGGGTGGCGCCATAGGTGCCGCCATCTTGTTTTCTTGCTTCTGTGCATGTGCAGAGCAATTTTTATTGCACTGTACATGCATGCACAACGCGCATCAAGTGCGCGCACAAGCAGAGCGCTGGGACCCATCCATTCTGGGGAAGCCATTTTCACCCTTTTAGAGGCTCCAAGAAAGCCTCCAGAACCCGGGGAGGGTAAAAACACCCCCCCACACACAAACACACACTCCACTGTGGTGCAAGAGGTCAACTAGGCCACACCCACCAAGGCCACACCCACTCAGCAACTGAGCAGAGAATCCTTTGCTTGAATTTTCGAAGCCCAACCTTGGATGTTGGCAATCTCGCGTTCGAGACTCAAGAGCTGGCGTGGGGTGGGGTTGAGCTCCCGTCCTCTGCTCCAGCTCCTGCTGGGGAAACGGAAGGAGCCCCCAACTACTGGACACCCCCATCGCAATGGTGATGTCACCGGCTAATCCAAATCACTAGTGTCAACCGAAATCTCACACCATCTCTCGAGTACATGCCTACAAAGATGATGGCATTGTCCCACAGGTCCACCCTGAGAGCCGAAGGCCGAGAAGTGATGAAAATGATGAGAAAAAATGGTCACATTCCTTCCAGTAAAATCCATCTCGATTTCCCAAGATAACGTCACTCAGCGGGACTTGTGTGACTCGTACGCTTGTGATCCGTGGATTGCTACTTTGAATGCAGAATTCATGCAGCTGCTATAGGTGTACAATCACATACATCCCTGCGGCCGATTCTCTCCCACAGAGAGGGACTTCTCCGGGTGCCATCCACTAGGCAATGCCAGCGGGCGACGTCCAGGGGAAGGGCCTTCTCTGTGGAGGGCCCAACTCTCTGGAACGACTTATCCCCCGAACTGAGAAAGACCACAGATCTCCGCTCCTTCCGCCAGAACCTTAAAACTTATTTTTTCCAACAGGCCGGCCTGGCCTAACTTACATCACCTAGCCCACAGTCTGCAGTTAAATTGTTTTAAATTGGTTTTAGGGATATTGTTTTAATGTATTTAAATTTTTAGCACAGGGATATTAATTTAATTCGGTTTTATATTTTGCATATTGTTGTTTATATATGTTTTTTAAATTGCCTGTGCACCGCCCCGAGTCCCTTTTGGGAAAGGGTGCGGTATACAAATCAAATAAACTATAAACTATAACTATAATTGAGCTCAACATTTTTGTGACTAAACAAGACAGTTATTAAGTGATTATGTTTATTTGTATTTTTTAAATATTTTTTGTACCCCACCCTTAATAGATAGATAGATAGATAGGTGGGTGGGTGGGTGGGTGGGTGGGTGGGTGGGTGGGTGGGTGGGTGGGTGGGTGGATGGATGGATGGATGGATGGATGGATGGATGGATGGATGGATGGATGGATGGATGGATGGATGGATGGATGGATGGATGGATGGATGGATGGATGGATAGATAGATAGATAGATAGATAGATAGATAGATAGATAGATAGATAGATAGATAGATAGATAGATAGATAGATAGATAGATAGATAGATAGATAGATAGATAGATAGATAGATAGATAGATAGAATTCTTTATTGGCCAAGTGTGATTGGACACCCAAGGAATTTGTCTTTGGTGCAAAAGCTCTCAGTCTACATAAAAAGACAAGATAAATTCATCAAGAATCATAAGGTACAACACTTAATGATAGTCATAGGGTACAAATAAGCAATCAGGAAACAATCAATATCAATAGTAAGGATACAAGCCCAGTCACCTAGCCAGCTTTCATGCCTAAGATAGGACTACAACTCTCTGTCTCCTAGTTATTGGCCCAAAGTCACCAAGTTGACTTTCATGTCTGAAGCAGGATTAGAACTCACCAACTGCTGGTAATTGGCACAAGACCAGCCAGCCAGCTTTCATGCCCGAGGTGGAACTAGAACTCATGGCCTTCCAGTTTGTCACCTGGTGCCTTAATCACTAGACCAAACAAGGGCAGAAAGCAAGCAGGTGGACTCAGAATGAGCTCTAAACTTCTAAACTTTCCTTAATCGTTGTCTTTTAATGACCTCTTAATGGGCTGCATGGAGACGCCTGAAGGTGAGGCTGGGGGTGGCCAGCTAGTCCTTGCAACTACTGGTTTGGCGAACCAGATGTACAATTAGCATTCAGTCCACCCAAACCGCTCCAAACCAGCTGAATCCCACCCCTGGCACCACCCAATCCTGTACAATGGCATTGCACACGACATTGGAAACTCCAGCTTAGGCGCTCGTGATTTATAGCACTTTCTATAGCATCGCTCTGCCGATATATCAGCAATAAAGATGGGCTCTGTCTCATCCCAACAATTATAGCGATGCTGGAAGAGCGCCATAAATCACTCCCATGGGACTGACCAAGGACTACATGTTGGGCATGTTAATGCAAAGACCTTTGGTGGACATCCAGTTGGTCAAGGAGAATTTGTTACGGGTCATGGAGACAAGGGGAGACAATGCTTAACTTTGATTGAATTGCGATGTGCATCCAACACCCTGCCCCATGTTTGCTAATCCCTCTCCTTCCACTGACGTGGGATTCCTGCAACTCCAACTCAAAAAGCATTCACTCCAGAGACCCTCTTTCCCCCAAAATAAGACCCAACCAGAAAATAAGCCCTAGCATGATTTTTCAGGACGTTCATAATATAAGCCCTACTCCAAAAATAAGCCCGTTAAGATCATCAGCCAGAAAGATGCATTAGTAAATTTCCCGAAAACCGTATTTCCCTGAAAATAAGACCTAAGTGGAAAATAAGCCCTACTATGATTTTTCAGGGCGTTCATAATATAGGCCCTACCCCAAAAATAAGCCCGTTAATATCATCAGCCAGAAAGACGCATTAGTAAATTTCTCGAAAGCCGTATTTCCCCGAAAATAAGACCTAATTGGAAAATAAGCCCTGCTGCGTCTTTTGGAGCAAAAATTAATATAAAACCTGGTCTTATTTTGGGGAAAACATATACCTTGTGGCCATCAGTTGCAGACAGAGGGGAGAGCTGAACGAAGGAGCACAGTACAGGTATTCCTCAACTTACAACCACTTGTTTAATGACCATTCAAACTTACAAGAGCACTGGGGGGAAAAAGTAACGTTTGACTCCCCATGGTCACGGGATCAAAATTCAGACGCTTGGCAACCGACTCATAATAATAATAATAAATAATAATAATAATAAATTTTATTTCTAACCCGCGCTCTCTCCCCAGAGGGACTCGAGGCGGGGCACAGGTAAATTAAGAACAGATAACATAGAACAAAGTACAAAATTAAAATCACATTAAATCATATCCTGCGCTAAAACAACTATAAAATACAAACTATCCTAAAAACCCCTTAACCCCATTAAAACAATCATTCCCTAAGAAAACCCTAAAAGAAGAGACTACCCTAGACCGGCCAAGCAGAAAAAGTGTGTTTTTAATTTTTGACAGAAGGAGCGGAGGTCCGTGGTTGTTCTAATATCGGGGGGAAGGTCGTTCCAGAGGGCTGGGCCCGCCACAGAGAAGGCCCTTCCCCTGGGCGTCGCCCGCTGACAAAGTCTAGTGGACGGCACCCGGAGAAGTCCATCTCTGTGGGAGCGAATCGGCCGTGAGGATGTATGGGGCAGGATCCGATCCTGTAGATAGCTAGGTCCCGAGCCATGGGACCTAGCTATCATACTTAAGAGCCTTCTCTGTGGCAGGTCCCGCCCTTTGGAATGACCTCTCCCCAGACCTCCGGACTATCACCGACCTTCGCCTCTTCCGCCGGACTTTAAAAACCTATTTCTTCCATATGGCCGGCCTGGCATAGCTGCTACAACCATGTTTTATTAGATCTGGGTTTTAAATTAACTGTCTCCTTTTCAGCACGGGTTAAATTGTTTAATAGTAGTTTTAAATTTTGTAGAATTTGTACTATTTGTATGGTTGGATTTTAAGTTCCTGTGCGCCGCTCTGAGTCCCTTTTTTGGGAGATAGGGCGGGATAGAAATTTAATAAATATAATATAATATATAAATATAGTTATGACAGTTGCAGTGTCCCTGGATCACCTGATCACCTTTTCTGACCTTCTGACGAGCAATGCGGAAGCCCGATTCACTCGACAACCGTGGGAACTAACTTAACAATCGCAGTGATTCACTTAACAACTGTGGGAAGAAAAGTCGTAACGTTCACAACAGCTGTCTTGCTTAAGCGACCGAAATCTGGGTCTCCATTGTGGTCGTAAGTCAAGGACCACTGCTTAGATCCCTTCAGCAATGAAGATGGAGGGATGTTTTTAAACCTCTCTACTCCGTTTTTCTAACTCCCTGTTCTTCTCCATCCGGGCTTTCTCAGTCTGTTCCTTTGTTGTCTTGGTTACGTCTGCAGGCCCGCAACGCACTCTGCATTTTCATTTTAATAATATACTCTTGTAAAGCACGATATTTTACTTCAATTGCATGTGTCACTGGGAAAAAAAAATTCCTTTTGACATGGGTGACATTTGTTTATCAACCAACAGAGGTTGTTTTATGCTCCTGGGTAGCTTGGAACAGGTTCCCGTGCAGGACACCTCAGGAGTTTGAAATACGATCCGTATCAACTTTATATAAAACACATAAATAACAAACACCCATCAATCCTAAAACTGCAAGGGGGAAGAGGAAATAATAAAAAGTCGGTGCGTTTTTTTCTAAAAAACCTGTCCGCAGCCCAGAGTCGACAAGGCGAACAAGACAACATGGAAACGGAAATACATCACTGGGACAATAATAACAATGACAATAATCATAATTTATATGGCACGTTATCGAGTGTGCCAAGTGCTTTGCATACATTATCTTGCAATCTTTACAATAAACCAGTGGATAGGTCCATATTTCTAGCTTCGTACTTGCTTGTCTCGAGACACTTAATGAACTCGGTCCAGGCGCTACAATCGCTGTATGAAGCCACATTTCATTACATTGAAATTTATGATACAGCAATATTTCCCAGTGCAATTAGTCAATGTGGGGGTTGCTTTTTTTATTGCTCTGGCCACAACTTCCTTTACAATTCCGCAAATCTTTCCTGCAGCCGAATCGCGTGCTGAAATGATCTAAGATTGCCCGGGTGCTGTAAGTTTCTAAAAATCAGTGAACATGTCAACAATTTCCACTGCCTTTTGTTATTTCAGGTCCCTGGTCCCTAATCTAACTGACACCACAAAGATTTCTTTTTTTTGATCGAACAGTTTGCACTTGTGCAGAAAATAATTTTTCAGCTGCGGGTGATTCACGATTCATTTATAGGTTGCATTTTGCCAGTAACAAACTGAGGCCGTTTTAAGTACGTTTTGGCTCAACTTATTTTGATTAAGATTCCCCAAATGAGGATAATTCAGCAATTGGGTTAAAATTGTTGCACAAACCCATCCTGGAGCGTTTTTCCAATGTTATGATTCAGATTTTTGGCTAGAATAGAATAGGAATAAAACAAGAACAGAATAGAATAGGAATAAAACAGGAATAGGAATAAAACAAGAACAGAACGGAACGGAACGGAATGGAATTGAATTGAATACAATGAAATAAAACTAGAATAGGATAGGATAGGATAGGATAGGATATATGGAATGGAATAAAACAAGGATAGGATAGGATAGGATAGGATAGGATAGGATAGGATAGGATAGGATAGGATAGGATAGAACATATGGAATGGAATGGAATGGAATAGAATAGAATTCTTTATTGGCCAAGTATGATTGGACACACAAGGAATTTGTCTTTGGTGCATAAGCGCCAAAGAATAAAATAAATTACATTCATCAAGAATAAATAGAAACAACACTTAGCGATAGTCATAGGTTACTAATAAGCTATCAACTCGTACTAGTAAACAAATGCACCAATATAAATTGAAAGATACAATCAACATGGTTATAGTCATAAGTGGGAAGAGGTAGCTACTAGAAAGGAAGAGAAGAAGAATAGTAACACAGTCTCAGTAGATTATCTGACAGTGTTGTGGGGATTAGTTGTTACTAACCGGAAGCTCCCCGTTCAATTCTGGAACTGTCAGCAAAAATTTTGGGCTCAACAGCGGTCGTAAATCCAGGACCAGGGGTGGAATTCTACCTGTTCAGATTGATTCAGGTGAACCGTTAGCTCCGAAGATCAGCTGGGAGAGAACCGGTTCGCTCCCACGAGCAAGTGGGCCCGCCGGCCTACCCCTGCTCTTTACCTACCTATATCTTCTCAGCTGAGTCGCGCAGCAGAGTCGATTGCCACGCCCCAGCTGGTTTCCTTCCCAAGCAGTAATCCAGAAGGTAAGCCTTCTCAAAACTGCATGCACGCATGCAGCGTGCGTTAGGCGCATGCGCGAGAGAAGCGAGCGCCCGCAAGGCACGCGCTCAGAGAACTGGTTGTTAAACCAGTAGGATCCCACCCCTATATCAGGGGTGGGTTGCTGCTGGCATTACAGCTGGTTCGGCGCATGGTTTTCGCCTTCTCTCTTCTCTCCATACTCTAGGATGAGGAATAGGTGGTCCTTGCTTTTCACCTGAGCTCTGTCTCTCCTTCCTGTCTTCCGCTCGCTTTGCTCGTGCAAGTGCCTGAGCACACCCGCAGTTGCCCATAAATAGAACATTAAAATTGGGGGTGGGGGGCAAACATGCCGTGCCGACCAGGGAACCGGTTCGCAGGTGCGACAGACCTGGGTCGCGGGACCGAACCGGTACGAACCCAACTCTGCCCGGTATTCTGTGCTGTATAATATATACCTGTGTTCTATGCTGGGATTGTGGTTTTGTTGAAACCAGCTGAAGATGATGACAAAGAACAAGTAATTTACTCCAGCAGAAAGTTATTTTTTCCCCCACTTTGCACTTCTAAAATCCTTGCCAATCAGATGAGTCTGGAATAGCAATGAGCTAAACCCAGAAGCATTATTTATATCTTCCCGCAGCGAAAAGGTTCAACTTGATGGGATTGGAAAGGGGGAAAGAGAGAGGGGATCGTTTCAAAACACACGGGGAGGAAGTCATCAATACCTTGGGATTTCTAAACGAGAGGGAAGACAAATGTGGGGAGGGGGGACCCCCAAAACATTTAGGACAGTTGGAGGTAGCGCTAAGACAAGTCAAAAAGAAAATGAAAGCCAGCCTTGGAACCCAGGCCGCTCAATTTGATTTAGGATTCTCTACTTTGCGAGATTAAATAAGAAGGTGGTTGTGATGACCTGGGGTGTGGCACGAAAACAACACAACCAGAGAACAGGTCTACCCCCCCCCCTTGATTGCTTCAACTGGGCCCCCAAATGTTCCCCCAGTCACTACAATTCCTGGAGCAAAGCTCTCACATGCACTTTCAGCAGCCTCTGACTGCGAGTAGTCCAATAAGCCAGGTTAGCCCAAATATTAACCAGGGCCAGCAGTCTAATAAGCCAGGTGAGCTCAAACACTAATCAGACCCAGCAGTCCAATAAGCCAGGTTATCCCAAACATTAGCCAGGGCCAGCAGTCCAATAAGCCAGGTTAGCCCAAATATTAACCAGGGCCAGCAGTCCAATAAGCCAGGTTAGCCCAAATATTAACCAGGGCCAGCAGTCCAATAAGCCAGGTTAGCCCAAATATCAACCAGGGCCAGCAGTCCAATAAACCAGGTTAGCCCAAATATTAACTAGAGCCAGAAGCCTAATTAGCCCAAACATTAACCAGGGCCAGCAGTGCAATAAGCCAGGTTAGCCCAAACACTAACCAGGGCCAGCAGTCCAATAAGCCAGGTTAGCCCAAATATTAACCAGGGCCAGCGGTTCAATAAACCAGGTTAGCCCAAATATTAACCAGGGCCAGCAGTCCAATAAACCAGGTTATTCCAAATATTAACCAGGGCCAGCAGTCTAATAAGCCAGGTTAGCTAAACAGTAACCAGAACAAGAAGTTCAGCAAAGCAGGCCTACCCCACAAGGCAGAGTAAAGCCATCTCTAGGCGTTGGGAAGTGCAAACGAGGCTCCACAGATTCAACGTTTGTTCCCAACTAACGCCCCTCCCACCGACATCTCCTTACATCTCAGTCCCCAGGTGTGCCTTGTGAAAGGGGGCGGGGCACTCTTCTCCCTTGTAGCTGGCTCAGTCTGCGTCGTTCTCGCCTTCTCTCTCCTCTCCGTGCTCTAGGATCAGGAGGGGGTGGTCCTTGCTCTTTGCCTGAGCTCTGTCTCTCCTGCTCCTCCCTGTCTACAAGCGTTTCTACTCCTGAGAAGCCCTCCCTGGACTGCCCCTGCCCTTCCCCAGTTTCCTCCAATGGAGCTGCCCCTCTTGACCCATGTCTTGTTCCAGCTTATCTTTCCCAGCAGACTCCGACGTGACAATGGTTTACAGCAGGGGTCTCCAACCTTTGCAACTTTAAGTCTGAAGGACTTCAGCTCCCAGACTTCTCCAGCCAGCTTTGCTGGCTGGAGAAGTCTGGGAGCTGAAGTCCTTCAGACTTAAAGTTGCAAAGGTTGGAGACCCCTGGTTTACAGCAAACAACAAAGGCATCATGATCTTTATTTTCCAGGAAGCTTTCATAGATCCTCAAGCTGTTGCTAGAAAGAAGCAATGAAAATTGTGACTCGGTTGCAAGCCTGCCCACTTTCTCAGAAATTATCTGCGATAATAAAGAGTTTTCTGGCATTTTAGGCCAATGGTGGACGGCAACCACATTCCTTGCCATTTAACAAATGTTTTGTGATGCGGGCCAAGATATCACGATCTGTTTCAAAGATGAGAAATGCATTGACAGAGATTTTAAAAAGTGGAGCACTGCATTTATGACACACTCAAAAAAAAACAAAAGTCCATAAAGAATAATTCCATATATTTAAGAGAAATAGACATGGTTTTAATGTTGACTAGAGGTCAAAGGCTAGACTTAGAATATACAAACCAAAGCAGGAACACAACTTCACATGGATGAGTGATACATCATGCCCAAGAAGGTCCTAAGTCCAAAATCCGAGAACACAATATAAAATCTCATTTTTTTCGTAAATTGGTCATCTTCTCGGTGAACATAAGAATGTAAGAATTGTAGAATGGTACATCCAAAGAGATCCAGGCTATTAAAAGCAGGCTGCAAGTTTCAAAATTATATTATAATTGACAAGAAACCATTACGAGGTCCAGTTGGGTTCTCACTGTGTGGCAAAAATTTACTCTTCAGTTCCTCCCTAGAGGATTTTACATTTAGCATTAGAATATATTAACAAGAACAGAGTACGTACTCATACAGGGATAGAATAAATGAGCAGACAGTTAAACTCTGACAATTAACACACTAGACCAGTTTCCCCGCATTAGAAGGTTATCGCCAATGGATCTTGAGAGGCAATCAAAACTGTCAAAACTCTACAGAGTCAAATGCCTTTTTCAATAATAATAATAATAATCTTTATTGCCATTGTACTGAAACCGACCTCCGAGTCCACAATGCAAATACTCCATTCTTGTAAAAGTCCAAAACCACATATTTGAGCCGACAATGAGCTTCCCACTCCACAAACGATGCACAATAATAGCAACCAAAACTGAAAAAACAGACTTCTAATGAGATGACATCACATTGGCTATTCAGTAAATCCAAAGTGAAAGAAGTTGAGTAGTACTTTCTTGAATAGTAAAGAAACTCTTGAATAATCAATCAATAAACTCTTGGAGCATCTATAAATACACTCTTGTGGGCCACCATGTATGTTTGTGCTGAGCTTGGACACAAGACAACGTAAGCAATGGATAATTTGTGAAGTCTTTTCTGGCCCACCAAACTTTCGATTAATTGTCCAAATGTGCAACCATGACTCTTGTAATAAACAAAACACCAATCTCGATAAGATCAGATTCCTTTCCATACTCTGGAAAAAAATGGGAATAAAATTTACTTGTCCCATACCTCCGGTTGAATTCCATGATGATTTAAACACCGCCATGCCAAACCACAAAAAACTAATCTAGAACCTAGCTAGCTAGACCAGGGGTGGGCAAACTTTGCAACTTGAAGCTTTGCTGGCTGGAGAATTCTGGGAGCTGAAGTCCTTCAGACTTAAAGTTGCAAAGTTTGCCCACCCCTGAGCTAGACGGACTCCTAGCAGATCTCAAAATCGCTCACTCTTTTCACGTTGACCAATTTAAACAGAACAACTTTCTCGTCCAACCAGTAGCAAAGCTTCACCAAAACTACAACAATCCTTGGAAATCAGAATTTCATCCTTCCATCGGTCAAGACCATTCACAAATTCAACTCGCGGCGTGCCACAATGACTTCGGAAAAGCCAGTCCTACCTTCTTTAACTTGCCACTTTTGGTACCCACAAAGGCCAACGAATGGTTCTTATAGACGTAGGCGATCACCGAGGTCATCCTGTCCTGGTCTTCGGTGAAGATGGGCAGTCCTCGTACCATCTCGGACACTCCAAGAGGGGCATTCATATCCAGCCCGCAGAAGTTGTCATCGATGGTTAACAGCTAAGGCAAAAAGGAGGGAAGTACAAACAGTATGATTTGAGAATTCCAGGTCGTGTCAAGCCCACTTACATGGAGAACATTAAGGAATCTGGACCAAGTTATGGTACATCTGTTTAAAGGAAATAGATTTATTCTGTTCTAAGAAACTATTCGAACAAAATTGCTCATCTTGATGTCAACAAATAGGTTTTCCTGCTGGTATCCTATCAAATGCTATTTAACATATGAAAAATTGGCTGCAGGAATTGGCTGTGTCTAGTCTAATAAAAAGAAGGACCAGGGGAGACATGATAGCAGTCTTCCAATATCTCAGGGGTTGCCCCAAAGAAGAGGGAGTCAAGCTATTCTCCAAGGCACCTGAACAAGAAACAACAGGTGGAAACTAATCAAGGAGAGAAGCAACCTAGAACTAAGGAGGAATTTCCTAACAGTAAGAACAATTAAATCAATGGAACGGCGTGCCTTGAGAAGTTGGCCGGTGTTCCACCACAGGAGGTTTTCAAGAAGAGATTGGACAACCGTGTGTCTGAAATGGTATAGGGTTTCCTGCTTCAGCAGGGGGTTGGACTACAAGACCTCCAAGGTCCCTTCCAACTCTGTTAAGGCCAGGCAGGGATTAAAATCATGGTAACCTGATACATATGCACAAACTATCAGACATGAAAGATGGAGGTCCACATGTGAAGGCTTAATTAAACTGATTTATTGCTAACAGTCAATGCACAGGAATCTACTCAACTAACAATCAGGTTATTTTATTATTATTATTTTTTATTTTTCGATAAAAATACCCCGCCCTTCTCCTTGTTAGGACCCAGGGCGGCGCACAGGCATTATTAAAAACCATAACAAAAGACAATATATATTATCAAAAACATATTAAATTAAATCCCGTGCTAAAAAACCCATTAAAAACCCTGAAAATTAAAATTTATAGATAAAAGTCAGAAACGGGGGGCTATGCTAGGCCGGCTTGTTAGAATAGATACGTCTTAAGACATTGGCGGAAGAGGCGGAGGTCCGAGGTGGTGCGTAGGTCAGGGGGTAGGTCGTTCCAGAGGGCCGGGCCCGCCACAGAGAAGGCCCTTCCCCTGGGCGTCGCCAACCAGTGAGAATCAGGCAAGGGTTAACAGCACTGAAGAAGGGTTTGATTGAGTTTCTGGCTACGTAGCAATTCTAGGCTGATCCCTCTCTTCACTCCGCCTCCCACTCTTCTGCCACTCTTTCTCCTACACAACTTAGTAAACCATACATATCTGCTTGTTTATTTAGGTATTTGAATAATTTATATACGGAGGCCCACCTCACAGCAAGGGCTGATGCACAAAGCTTTTTTTTTAAAAAAAACAACAACAAACTTGGCCAAATAGTAGTGTTTGAGGAGCCAGGCAAGATGGTGCCTAGGCCTGAAGCAAATGTTGCCATATGCCTCCACTGCTGCTGAAACCTGCTTTAAACATACCTCTTTAGATAACTAAACACAGCCATGGTTTTCACAAGAAATCCTAATAAAGATGTTTGTACTTCCTCCCTCCCCCTTGTTTTCCCCCTGGTAATAAAACTAGTCTTTAGCTTATTTCAGCTTCTAGAAGAGGAGACAACTCAGAAAGAGAAAGAAAGAGAAAGAAAGAGAAAGGGAGGGAGGGAGGGAGGGAGAGATAGAGAGAAAGAAAGAGACAGTGAGTGGATGAGTGAAATTGAGAGAGTGTATTGGGGAGAGAGAGAAGCAGACAGACAGACAGACAGAGAGTGAGTGAGTGAGTGAAATTGAGAGAGTGTATTGGGGAGAGGGAGAGAGAGAGAGAGGGGGGGGAAAGAAAGAAAGAAAGAAAGAAAGAAAGAAAGAAAGAAAGAAAGAAAGAAAGAAAGAAAGAAAGAAAGAAAGAAAGAAAGAGAAAGAAAGAAAGAAAGAAAGAAAGAAAGAAATTGAGAGTGTGTATTGGAGAGGGAGGAAGGAAGGAAGGAAGAAGGGGTAGGGAGGGAAAGAGAGAGAGAAAGAAAGAAAATGAGAGAGTGAGTAAGTGAAATTGAGAGAGTGCATTGGAGAGACAGACAGACAGAAAGAAAGAGACAGACAGACAGACAGAATGGCAGAGAGTGAATGAAATGGAGAGTGTATTGGAGAGAGAGACAGACAGACAGAAAGAAAGGGACAGACAGACAGAGAGTGAATGAGTGAGTGAAATTGAGAGAGTGTATTGGAGAGAGAGAGAAAGAGAATTGAGAGAGTGTATTGGAGAGAGGGAGACAGAGAAAGAGAGAAAGAAAGAAAGAAAGAAAGAAAGAAAGAAAGAAAGAAAGAAAGAAAGAAAGAAAGAAAGAAAGAAAGAAAGAAAGAAAGAAAGAAAGAAAGAAAGAAATTGAGGGAGTGTATTGGAGAGGGAGGGAGGAAGGAAGGAAGAAGGGAGGGAGAGAAAGGGAAAAAGAGAGACCTGGGCTATGACAACATCTGTATCAAACACCCAAAAATTATTAAGCAAAACCCTCTACATCAAACTTCTGGGATTTGTAAGGCTACGTTGATGAAGCTTTATTGACAAGACTTAAGCTCAATAAGGATGCTTGTCTTTATCCAAACAGACCTCGAGCCCCATAAGGGAAGGCAGAGGAGAGACTGGCATTTAGAACTGGGCCCAGCTTGACCTTCACCTGTCAGTCATGCAAAGATTTTTTATGGGCTGTTATTCTACATCTCCAAGTCCCAACAGGGAAACTTTAACCTTGGCGCTAAGAGATTTTTTTTTTTTATTCAGATGTAATTTAGGCAGGAACAGAGCGGAGTCAAATTTATTGGCTTTCATGTCTGTGGCTATTTGGATTTCTTTCCTTGTTTTATTACACAAGCTCACACACACCCGCATACCAGCCCCAGATCAAAGGACCAGTGTCAGGTTCCCAGAGACCTGGAGAATCTTAATGCACCCACAAACTTCAAGGCCTTCCTTGGCTACAATCACACCTTCCAACACATGGCTCCAGGCAAAAATATCTCCAACACTGTGCATTATAAAATGGTCTCGTTTCCTTACAAGAGAAAACCAAAATTGCATTTCTTACAGGGCCAAAAGTTTGACTCTCTGACGTTTCCAAATGCCCGTTGGCATCGTGTGCATGTCATAAATAAGAACAACAAGGTGATTATTGGTTTTTTCCCCATTTTTCCTAGAAGAAAATAAATTCATTTTAGCCCAGAGGTCTTGAATGCATCAAGTCTACCTGATCTGTTGCTGTGATTTGAAAGCAAACTTTCTACCAGTGTTAAGTTAGAAGCTGTTTATTTTGAAGTTAACTATTTCCTAAAGAAATAAGGTAAAGGGATTCAGATGTAGATAATTGGACGGAACACACATACCTACTTAACGGATGCAAACTGTTATGGTTGTAAGATCAAAAAAATTCCATGGAAATGACTATGGCAGAAACGTCACACTAAGTCAGTGGTGGGTTTCTGCAGGCTCGCACCTACTCGCGAGAGCCGGTTGGTGAAATTTAGAGAACCGGTGAAAGGGGGTTCCTGGAAGTAAATCTGGCCCGCCACCGCCAGTGACCCAACGGGAAGGAAAGGGAAGGAAAGGGAAGGGAAGGGAAGGAAGGAAGGAAGGAAGGAAGGAAGGAAGGAAGGAAGGAAGGAAGGAAGATTAGATTAGATTAGATTAGATTAGATTAGATTAGATTAGATTAGATTAGATTAGATTAGATTAGATTAGATTAGATTTTAGATTTATTTAATTTATATACCGCTCCCTTTCCCAAAAAGGGACTCGGAAAGAAGGAAGGAAGGAAGGAAGGAAGGAAGGAAGGAAGGAAGGAAGGAAGGAAGGAAGGAAGGAAGGAAAGAAAGAAAGAAAAAAAGAAAGAACGAAAGGACGAAAGAAAGAATTTATCATCACAATTGAGTCCAAAATTTTGGTTGCTAAGCAAGAGCATTGTTAAAGGAGTTTCACCACATTTTAAAAGGTGGCCACTCCCACCCTGTCACATGACTGCCAAGCCATGCCCACAAAATAGGCCACACCTACAGAGTAGGTTCTAAAAAAATTTGAAACCCACCACTGCACTAAGTCCAATATTTTTAATGTCTGGACATTTATAATAAAACACTTTTTTAAAAAAAAAAAGAATAAGGTAAAGGTTCCCCTTGCACATCTGTGCTAGTCGATATCTACTCTAGGGGGCGCTGCTCATCTCCGTTTCAAAGCCGAAGAGCCAGCGCTACCCGAAGACGTCTCCGGGGGTCATGAGGCCGGCGTGACTCAATGCCGAAGGCGCATGGAACGCTGTTCCCTTCGCACCAAAGGTGGTTCCTGTTTTTTCTACTCGCATCTTTTCGTATTTTCAAACTGCTAGGCTGGCAGAAGCTGGGACAAGTAATTGAGAGCTCACTCTCGTTACGCAGCGCTAGGGATTCGAACCGGCGAACTGCTGACCTTTCGGATCGACAAGCTTAGCGTCTTGGCCACTGAGCCACCGTGTCCCTATTCCTAAAGAATAGTCACCAACCAATAATCTAATTAAGTGAACTGATGATCTCCTGCAAACTCCACTCAACTTTCGCTCTTCTTTTTATTCCCTCTGGGAGGGGCTGTTTGCCGTCCACCTGTGGCCTTCCTCCCAAGTCGACCCCTGTTCTTTAGCTGTTCCCTACATCTGGCAGCTCTGCACATGCGCACCCTGGGAACAGGCTCCAGCTGTTCTTCTGCCCCACTGATCTCTGCCTCCGAAGGCAGCTGATAACTGTCAGACGGCCCTGGCCCTCTCTCTGCCTCCGACACAGAGCCCTCCTCAGAGCCTTCCCCCAGACTCCAGGACTGGCCCATCTTCCTTCCCAGCCTCCTCACTGTCTGAATCTGCTGCCAGCTCTGCAGGCCACAACAGGAACATTAATAAACAATAATACAATAATACAATAGCAGAGTTGGAAGGGACCTTGTAGGTCTTCTAGTCCAACCCCCTGCGTGGGCAGGAACCTTATACCATTTCAGACAAATGGCTATCTAACATCTTCTTAAAGACTTCCAGGGTTGGGGCATTCACAACTTCTGGAGGCAAGCTGTTCCAGAGGTTAATTGTTCTGACTGTCAGGAAATTTCTCCTTAGTTCTAAGTTGCTTCTCTCCTTGGTTAGTTTCCACCCATTGCTTCTTGTCCTGCCCCCAGGTGCCTTGGAGAATAGTTTGGCTCCCACTTCTTTGTGGCACCCTCGGAGATATCGGAACACTGCTATCATGTCTCCCCTGGTCCTTCTCTTCATCAAACTAGACATACCCAGTTCCTGCAACCGTTCTTCATATGTTTTAGTCTCCAGTCCCCTAATCCTCTTGGTTGCTCTTCTCTGCGCTCTTTCCAGAGTCTCCACGTCTTTTATACATCGTGGTGACCAAAACTGTATGCAGTATTCCAAGTGTGGCCTTACCAAGGCACTATACAGTGGCATTAACACTTCACGTGATCTAGATTCTCTCCCTCTGTTGATGCAGCCTAGAACTGGGTTGGCTTTTTTGGCAGCTGCTGCACACGGCTGGCTCATATTTAAATGGTTGTCCACTAAACCTTTGTTAAGTGTGCATGCGAATGAGCGGGACAGCATACGGCTCTTTGGAAGCAACTTATTTCTTTGAAACGGTGGCCAAGTTGTAGATGCTTTGGAAAATTCTTTAGGCTGCAACAGCTCCTTCCCACTGCAGAGGTGATTGTAGGGGAAGAGAGGATGGTAGGAGAAGAGAGTCTTCAAAGAAGAGTAGCATCATGTTGAGGAAGAGACAATGTTGGAGAGAGGAACACCCATCTTCTTGTACTAATTATACTAATTATGCTCTTCCAGGGAGCTGAGAACTCTTGGTTTTGAGTGATTGGATAATTAGAAACACAAATAGAAGGGCTTACGGCGAACAGGTAGGGTTGCATGGGAACTGATCTACCTGATGCAAAGTTTATAAGCATCAGCGTCCATCAGGGGGTCTCCAAACCTGACCACTTTAGGACTTGTGGGCTTCGATTCCCAGGATTCCTCAACTAGCCATGCTGGCAAGCCTTAAAGTGACCAAGTTTGGAGACCCCTGATCTGGACAGCCTACTGGGATAACGCAAGAGAGGAGCTGGTGCTCCCAAGTTCTTGTTGACACCAAGGATCTCAGCAACGTACACAACGAGTCCCAGAGATCAATCTCAAAGAGATAATTCACAGCTACAGCATAGGTACTACATTGCTCAATAGTAGCAACTGTGAGAGGGATCTTGGAGTCCTAGTGGGCAACCATTGAAATAGGAGCCAGCCGTGGGCAGCAACTGCCAAAAAAGCCAACCCAGTTCTAGGCTGCATCAACAGAGGGAGAGAATCAAGATCACGTGAAGGGTTAATACCACTTTTGTAATCCCTTGGGAAGGTCACACTTGGAATATTTGCATTCAGTTTTGGTCGCCACGATGTAGAAAAGATGTGGAGACTCTAGAAAGAGTGCAGAGAAGAGCAACAAAGAGGATTAAGGGACTGGAGGCTAAAACATATGAAGAACGGTTGCAGGAACTGGGTATGTCTAGTTTGATGAAAAGAAGGACCAGGGGAGACATGATAGCAGTCTTCCAGTATCTCAGGGGTTGCCCCAAAGAAGAGCTATTCTCCAGGGCACCTGAGGGCAGGACAAGAAGCAATGGGTGGAAACTAATCCAGGAGAGAAGCAACTTAGAACTAAGGAGAAATTTCCTGACAGTGAGAACAAGTAATCAGTGGAACAGAAGTTGCCTCCAGAAGTTGTGAATGCCCCAACACTGGAAGTCTTTAAGAAGTTGTTGGAGAGCCGTTTGTCTGAAACTGTATAGGGCTTCCTGCCTAGGCAGGGGGTTGGACTAGTTGACCTCCAAGGTCCCTTCCAACTCTGCTATTGTATTGTATTATTTAGCAGGTGGAAGGTGAAGAATGCCAGGGTAGCCTTCACAGAAATGCTCCTTGTTCCATGAAGAGTTAGACCAGGGTGTCTCACCTGAACCTTGACCCTCTGAAGATGCATAGACTTCAACTCCCAGAATTCCCCAGCTTGTTGCTGATGTATTGTGAATGGCTGCTTGAAATGGCTGGGGAGTTCTGGGAGTTGGAAGTCTACACATCTTCAGTTGGTCAAGTTTGAGGAACAGAGACCTAGACAAACCATGTTTGATGTGTAGAGGAGACACTGGGGTTTGGTAGAGAGGTTAGATTTGTTAGACACAAAGCGGATACAGAAGCTGGAATCATAAGATTAGAAAGGATCTTGGAGGTCTTCTACTCCAATCCCTTGCTTGAGTAGAAGACACTATACCAGGGGTCTGCGAAGTTGGCTCTTTTAAGACTGGTGGAGTTCAACTCCCAGAATTGAGCACCACATGATCACCAAGTCACGCCCATCCAGTCACATGATCACCAATCTACGCCTATCTAGTCACATGACCACCACGATACGCCCATCCAGTCACATGACCATCAATTCACGCCCATCCAGTCACATGACTACCAAGTCACACCTATCTAGTCACATGACCACCAAGTCATGCCTATCTAGTCACATGATCATCATGATACGCCCATCCAGTCACATGACATAGGTCACATAGGTTTTTTAGGTTTTAGTGAGGGTCATTGTAATTTAATTTAATTTTAGATATTTATATTGTTGTATGTTTTATGTTTTATATTCCCTGTGCACCGCCCCGAGTCCCTTCGGGGAGAGGGAGCGGTATACAAATAAACATTCCATTCCATGACCACCAAGTCACACCTATCTAGTCACATGATGATCTCTGGAGGGCACAGGATAGAGGTTGCTCCTCTATCCTGGTCCTATTAGACCTCTCAGCGGCTTTTGATACCATCGACCATGGTATCTTATTGCACCGATTGGGGGGGTTGGGGCTGAGAGGCACCGTTCTGCGGTGGTTCTCGTCCTACCTCTCTGGTCGGTTGCAATGGGTGTTGGCAGGAGGGCAGAGGTCGTCCCCGAGGCCCCTCACATGTGGGGTTCCTCAGGGGTCGGTCCTCTCGCCACTTCTGTTCAACACCTACATGAAGCCGCTGGGCGAGATCATCCGTGGTTTTGGGGTGGAATACCATCTGTACGCTGATGACACCCAGCTGTACATATCCACCCCAAACCACCCCGACGATGCCGTCGAGGTGCTGTCCCGGTGTTTGGAGGCTGTACGGATCTGGATGGGTAGTAACAAACTCAAACTCGACCCGTCCAAGACCAAGTGGCTGTGGTTTCCGGCACCCTGGTTCAGCCAGATAAGTCCAACACTGGCTATTGGGGGCGAACAACTGGCCCCCGTGGAGAGGGCGCGCAACTTGGGCATCCTCCTGGATTCCCGGCTGTCCATGGAGGACCATGTGGCGGCCGTGGTCAGGGGGGCGTTCTATCAGGTACGCCTGATACGCCAGTTGCGCCCCTTACTGGACCGGGGGGCCCTTCGCACAGTCACTCAAGCGCTTGTGACATCCCAGCTGGATTACTGTAATGCTTTCTACATGGGGCTCCCCTTGAGATGCACTCGAAGGCTGCAGTTAGTGCAGAATGCGGCCGCACGGGTGGTTATGGGTGCCTCAAGGCAAGCCCACATAACACCTCTCCTGCGCGAGCTGCACTGGCTGCCTGTGGCCTTTCGAGTGCGCTTCAAGGTGTTGACCACCATCGCTCCATGGCTCGGGGCCTAGCTATATACGAGACCGCCTCCTGCCCCATACATCCCTTCGTCCGGTCCGCTCCCACAGAGAGGGTCTTCTCCGGGTGCCGTCGGCTTGGCAATGCCGGTTGGCGATACCGAGGGGAAGGGCCTTCTCTGTGGCGGGCCCGGCCCTCTGGAACGACCTACCTCCCGACCTTCGCACTACCTCGGACCTCCCCCTCTTCCGCCAACGTCTTAAGACGCATTTATTCCAACAAGCCAGCCTAGGATAGCCCCCCGTTTCCGACTCTTATACATAAATTATAATTTGGTAGGTTTTTTAATATGGGTTTTAGCACGGGTAAATAATTTAATATATTTTAATGATGTATATTGTATTTATTGTGTTTTTAAATAATGCCTGTGCGCCGCCCTGGGTCCTAACAAGGAGAAGGGCGGGGTATAAATTTGAATAAATAAATAAATAAATAAAATAAATGATCATCACGATACGCCCATCCAGTCACATGACCATCAATTCACGCCTATCTAGTCACATGACCACCAGGTCATGCATATCTAGTCACATGATCATCATGACACGCCCATCCAGTCACATGACCACCAAGTCACACCTATCTAGTCACATGACCACCAAGCCACGGCTATCTAGTCATATGATCATCAAGCTACGGCCATCCAGTCACATGACCACCAGAACCAATAGAGGGAAAATTTTGAATTTCACCACTGGTCTCAACATCTTTTTTGTATCATGGTAAAAAAGCAACGTAAATCTGTAGAAAGAAGAGGGGCTTCCCTTGAACCGAAAGGGCACCTGGGGGCAGGTATATAACCTCCAAACAAAGGGACATGGCCAGCGCTGATACACGCTCATGGATGAGTGGGAGAACCTGACCCAGTTCATAGACAGAAAAGGCAGTGAAAAAGGCTCGTGCCAATATCAGGAAAAAGGACATGATGTTTGAGTGTTTCTATGCCAACCGTAGAAACCTCCCAGCCAAGATGTGGAAGTTGGCGATGAATGAGAGCACGAATACAATGGGGGGTAGGGAAATTTGGTGGAATGGAGACAACTGAGGCAGTGGTGGGATTCAATTTTTTTTTTTACTACCGGTTCTGAGCTGGGTGGTTTTCTTGAAGACGTTCCATGACCCAACTAGGTAACATTATCAGTGCTAGAAGGAAATGGGATCAGGGGAGTGGAGGAGAAGGAGAAGGGGAGGAGGAGGTGGAGGAAGAATAAAAGGACGAGGAGTAGCAGGAGGAAGACTAGGGGGTCCTTGGTGCTCTCTGAGCATGGTGGTTTTCTTGCAGACATTTCATGACCCAACTAGGTAACATCATCAGTGCTAGAAGGGAGTGGGAGAGGAGGAGGAGAAAGAGGAGGACTGTGGAGTCCTTGGTGCTCTCTGAGCATGGTTATTTTCTTGCAGACATTTCATGACCCAACTAGGTGGCATCATCAGCGCTAGAAGGCAGTGGGGTTTTGCTCTCTATTTAAATACACACTACACTGACTTCCTCTATCAATATTGGTAGCAGTGTTGATGGTTCCTTGGCAGCTCCCACCAACACTCACAGGCCCAACCACTTATATATAAACAGAGCCTATTTGCACTACTAGACCGCACTACATCGAAGTGATGTCCCGGTGTCTGGAGGCCGTGCGAGTCTGGATGGGGAGAAACAGGCTCTGACTCAACCCATCCAAGACCGAGTGGCTGTGGCTTCCGGCGTCACGATATAGTCAGGTGGTGCCATCTCTGGCTATCGGGGGCGAACTACTAGCCCCCACAGAGAGGGCCCGCAACTTGGGTGTCCTCCTGGACTCTCGGTTGTCGTTAGACGATCATATGACAGCCGTGGCCATGGGGGCTTTTTATCAGGTCCGCCTGATACGCCAGTTGCGCCCCTTTCTGGATCGTGACGCTCTACGCACGGTCACTCAAGCCCTCGTCATCTCCGGCCTGGACTATTGCAACGCTCTGTACATGGGGCTCCCCTTGAGGTGCACCCCGAGGCTCCAGTTGGTGCAGAATGCGGCCGCGCGGGGGATTCTGGGAGCCTCGAGATGCTCCCACGTGACACCTCTCCTGCGCGAGCTGCACTGGCTGCCTGTGGCTTTCCGGGTGCGCTTCAAGGTGCTAGTAACCATCTTTAAAGCGCTCCATGGCACAGGACCTCGTTACTTGCAAGACCGCCTCCTGCTACCAAATGCCTCCCACCGACCAGTTCGCTCCCACAGAGAGGGCCTCCTCAGGATACCGTCGGCCAATGTCGGCTGGCGACCCCCTTCTCTGTGGCAGCCCCTGCCCTCTGGAATGACTTATCCCCCCGACCTACGTACGATCACTGATCTACGCCTCTTCCGCCGGGCCTTGAAAACGCATTTATTCCGTGCGGCCGGCCTGGTATAGTTTTTAATCGATTTTACCAGGGGTTTTTATCTGGATTTTAGAACAGGCCACCCATTTAATATCATTTTTAGTGTATTTTATTTATTTATTTTTATTTTATTCAATTTATATCCCGCCCTTCTCCAAAAAGCATATTTTGATGCTTTCATTGCTGTTTTTATTGATGCCTGTTCACCGCCCTGAGTCCCGAAAGGGAAAAGGGCGGTATACAAATCTAAAATAAAGTAAAGTAAAAGTAAAGTACTGTTTAATGCTTATTTCCATTTGTTGGAAAGATCTTCTTGCACTTTTCCAATGGAACAAAAGGGGGTTTTCAGATGTCTTCGATTAAAAAGAGACACAAAAATCGAAGAGGGCTGGCAGAGAAGTCTTGGCCAGCTCTCTTCGATGCCACCCAGACAAAAAACATCAGGGATTACCCCACTTCCGGATCGGCGGGTGTGAAATTCGCACACGCGTCTCAGAGCCAGCCCAGGTGCGTCAGGAAACCTAGCGCAGAGCGTTCCCTCTGCCAAGGAGCAATTAGCATAATTATTATTTTGTTCCCCAGTCAAAATTGCAACTTGGGCTCCTGAACACCGCAGCGTGCGCACACACAAATAAACGAGCTTTTAAAAAAATTAAAACCACAACAGAAGGCAATCATATTTGTGTGTGTGTGTGTATTTGTGTGTGTGTGTGTGTGTGTGCTTTTTCATCCAGGGATCGCGGATCCGTCAGCAAGGACCAATTTGTTAAGACGAGAAAAGAAGGGAAAACTGAAAATGAGGAAACGTCAATGGGGGCCCTGAGAAAATGAAGGCGGAGTCTGAAGATGGCGAACGCAACACTGCCAACGAAGCTCCGCCTATTTTTTAGGGGCGGAGCTTTGATGCTCCCGCCATCTTGAATTTTTTGACCACATCGATGAATAGCGCAAGGCGTAACCCCTAGACTTTTAGTCCTTCATTTATGACCGTAACGGAGTCTGGAAATGACAGTGGTAAGTCATCTGAGAGTTGCAAAGCGGGTCGCCGTGCGACCGACCCAAACTTACAACCTCTTTCGCCATGGTTGTTAAGGAAATGTAGCCAGCTGTACACTGGCCGTATATGTGGGCTGGTGGCCAAGTACTCAAAATGACCGCAGAGTGTGTGAGAGAGAGGGGGGAGGGGGCGGGGGGAGAGGGACAGAGAGGGAGAGGGATAGAAGTCACAATTTCAAAATCGTGTCGTAAATACCTTTTGGAGGGTCTATTGTAACTTCAAATTGCTTTTAAGCAAATGGGCATAAGTCGATACAGGTATAATTAGTTGCAGTCAGGGAAAAAGAGAAAGAAGGAAGGAGGAGAGATGGGAAAGAGAAGAGAAGGGGGGAGGGAGGAAAGGGATAGAGAAAGAAAGAAGAGGGAGAGAAGGAAGGAAAAAAGAAGGAAGGAAGGAAGGAAGGAAGGAAGGAAAGAGATAAAGAACGAAAGAAAGAAGAGACAGAGAGAGAGAGAGAGAGGAAAGGGGAAAAGGAAGGAAGGAAAGAAAAAGAAAGGAAAGAAAGAGAGAGACAGAGAAAGGAAGGAAGGATGGAAGGAAAGAAGAAAGAAAGAAGAAAGAAAGGAAGGAAGAAAGAAAGAAAGAAAAAAAGAAAGAGATAGAGAAAGAAAGAAAGAAAGAAAGAAAGAAAGAAAGAAAGAGAGGGAGAAGGAAGGAAGGAAAGAGAAAGAAAGAAAGGAAGGAAGGAAGGAAGGAAGGAAGGAAGGCAGGAAGGAAGGAAGGAAAAAGAAAGAGAGAAAGAGAGAGACGGAAGGAAGGAAGGAAAGAGATAGAGAAAGAATGAAAGAAAGAAGAGACAGAGAGAGAGAAAGAGGGAGAGGAAAAGAAAGAAGGAAGGAAGGAAAGAGATAGAGGAAGGAAGGATGGAAGGAAAGAAAGAAAGAAAGAAAGAAAGAAAGAAAGAAAGAAGGAAGGAAGGAAGGAAGGAAGGAAGGAAGGAAGGAAGGAAGGAAGGAAGGAAGGAAGGAAGGAAGGAAGGAAAGAAAGAAAGAAAGAAAGAAAGAAAGAAAGAAAGAAAGAAAGAAAGAAAGAAAGAAAGAAAGAACCCTGTAGGTACTGCAATTGTGGGTCCGAATAAGAGACGTGGCCCCAGGACAGAAATGAAACCCATCCAATACCATTACCACATCCCCAAACAAAGTCCTTATTGTACCAACTGGGCTGCGCCTTGACCCCAAGACCAGCCCGGCTTAAAATAGTCTCCAATTCCCTCTATGAATAGCCTCACCATCGCTGCCCCCCGGCATGCCAACTCTCCAATAACTCTCGTCATTTGACCTTTCCTCTTTTTTCCCCCCTTTCATTTTTCATTTCGCTGGTCGGCCATCTTGCAAACTTGCAAAGCCGCAAGGCGGCCCAGGCGATTGGAGGTCAAGATTGGACTCCCTAAGTGACCCGCCAAGAGCTCTGTCAGGACAGCAGGCTCCCCAAAACCCTCCAAAGATTCTAGCACGGGATCACTCCAGTGGTGGGTTCTGGGCGATACAACCCGATACAGCCGTACCAGTAGTAGTTGGCAACAGCCGCCACCGTATCAGTAGGTTGGGTCATTTGGCCCACCCACCCACCTGCGTTCTATGGCTATTTATAACGCGATTGGCCAATTGCGCATGCACACACAGCATGCGGTGCCTACGCGGCCACCGTCGAACAACTGGGTGTCGCAGGGCAGTGACGTACGCATGCGGGCCCCACCAGGACACCAGCCTTCGTGCGCAGCGTACCGGTTGCGATGGGATCCAGAACCCACCACTGGATCACTCCCAGCTTCTTCTCGTCCACTTCTCCAACCGGGGTCTCCCTGGTGGAAAGTGGGGGACGAGGACGAGTGAAGGAACAATGATCAGAAGTCTGGAGACAAAATCGTACAATGAACGGTTGCGGGAACTGGGTACGTCAAAGTCTAACAAAGAGAAGGACTGGCGTGACACGACAGCTGTCTTCCAGTACAGGGAGTTCTTGATCAGGGGTGAGTTCTAGTCGACAATACTGCTGGTTTCGCTCGTGGGCACGCTTGGCACACATGCACAGTTCAATAGAAATTGTTCTGCACATGCGCAGAACTCAAAAACAAGATGGCGGCGGCAGTGGTGACTGTGGGAACCAGGGAATCGGTTCGGAGGTGTGGACAGTGTTAGGATATTCAGCCTTATATTGGGTTGACAATATATATGAGTCTATGTTCTTAAGACGTTATGTAGCTTTAAGAACTGATAATCTCATTGGCTGTAATTATACAGCTCTACTATAAAGGAAGCTCAGGAATGCAACTCATTCCCTGTTCGTTCCCTGTTCAATTCCTTGTGATTTCCTGTGTTGTTCCTGATTGTCGTTTGAGAAGTTGAAGAAGAAGAAGGAGGTTTTGTTTGCATCACTGTAAGATAAACTCTGTTTGATGTAGGGTCATTGTTAGAGAAGATAGTCGGAAGAAGTATTTTAGTTGTGACAAAGTAAAGACTATTTATTTTCTTACTATCACTGTTTTAGAGTTTGTTTGTGGTTTACAGCAACGTATCTCGTTACTGTCTAGTGAATTACACTATTCTGCATTCATTAGCTAACACTGGTAAAGGAACCAAAGTTATAATACTGGTTCTGAGCCCAGAGTTGCTAACAGACAGCCTGGGTCGCTGTTGGTTCGGCGACCCAGGTAGGCATGCCACTACCGGTTCGGCTGAACCAAGCTGAACCGGTAGGAACCCACCACTGCCTTTGACTTACAACAGTTCGTTTAGTGAGTCCCTTCGGGGAGATAGGGAGGTTTATAAATCCAATTAAATAAATAAATAAATAAATAAATAGTGACCGTTCAAAGTTACAATGGCACTGAAAAACGCCAGAGCAGAAAACATCCTGCAGAAAGCACAGCTCCACAACAAGGTCCTTTCAGCAGTTCCAAAAAGGATTTGCACCACTCAGGTGGCCCTGAGGGACACAGATAAACCTCCAAGCGGCCTCAACAATTCTCTCAAAAGGATGCAAAGGACCAGCTGTCTGCAAGGAGCGTCAATCCTTCCATTCCCCACCATCCAAGTCAGAGCTGAAGAAGCCTCTTGGATGGGAAGCGAAACGTCTTCAAAGAAAAAACCAGAAAGTCCAGTTGCCTCTTGAAAAAAAATCACCCTTGGGACAACCGTGACTTGGAGGACTGAGTGTCTCCATGGATTTTAGCCATGCACTTTGGGCTGGATACCCTTGGAATGATGTGAGAGTGTGAATGAATTTCCACAAAATTTGCAGATGACGGGAACTGCTCAGGTGACCCAGAAGGCACACAGACAAACCTCAGCAACTCTCTAAAAAAGTAAAGGTTCCCCTCGCACAGATGTGCTAGTCGTTCCCGACTCTAGGGGGCGGTGCTCATTTCCGTTTCAAAGCCGAAGAGCCAGCGCTGTCCGAAGACGTCTCCGTGGTCATGTAGCCGGCATGACTCAACGCCGAAGGCGCACGGAACGCTTGTTCCCTTCCCACCAAAAGTGGTGTCCTATTTTTCTACTTGCATTTTTTACGTGCTTTCGAACTGCTAGGTTGGCAAAAGCTGGGACAAGTGGCGGGAGCTCGCTCGGTTACGCGGCGCTCGGGATTCGAACGGCCGAACGGCTGACCTGTCTGATCGACAAGCTCAGCCTCTTCAAGGAATATTAATCCTTCCATCCTTCCACCACCCAGCCAGAGCTGAAGGAGCTTCTTGGATGGGAAGCGAAACTTCTTCAAAAGAAAAACCAAGGAAGTCCCGTTGCCTCTTGAAAAAAGCACCTTGTTGGGGCATCTGTGATTCTCCCAAGCGGAGCTGACTTACAGCCTGAGGAGACCCACATCAATCCACCCCGTCTGGGACTTCTCATCAGTCCCCAAAGCATAAAGAGATGCGTTAATCTAGGCTTGCTTGGAGGGCAGCGAGGCTGCTCAAAATAGCCCAGACAGAGGAGCCTCAGTTAGTGCCCCCGGGGGCTCCATCCTCAATCAGCAAGCTGTGTCAACTGGGCTGGGAGTAAAACAAGGAATTAAGGACCCAGGAATGTTCGAAAGAGGAAGACTGGGGTGGGGTGGGGGTGGGGGATAGCCAGTTAAAGGGCCTAGGCGCCGCGTGAAATGTTTGCCTCTGCAGCGCCTTAAGACAAGTTGGAAACATGATTTTTCCCTGCTGGGGAAGATTCGATCCTCTCTGATGACTGTCGGTCCACTCTGTAGATCTACAGAGATCTACAGAGCGGACCAACATAGTAAAATACCAAACAGATTGTGTAAAGGTAAAGGTTAAGGTTCCCCTCGCACATATCTGCTAGTCGTTCCTGACTCCAGGGGGCGGTGCTCATCTCTGTTTCAAGCCGAAGATCCAGCGCTGTCCGAAGACGTCTCCGGGGTCATGTGGCCGGCAGGACTCAATGCCCGAAGGCGCACGGAACGCTGTTCTCTCCCCACCAAAGGTGGTTTCCTATTTTTCTACTTGCATTCTTTAACCTGCTTTCGAATTGCTAGGTTGGCAGAACCTGGGACAAGTGACGGGAGCTCACTCCGTTATGTGGTGCTAGGGATTCGAACCGCCAAACTCCCAACTTTTCTGATCGACATTTGCATTTTTTACGTGCTTTCGAACTGCTAGGTCAGCAGAAGCTGGGGCAAGTCACAGGAGCTCACCCCGTTACGCGGCGCTCGGGATTCGAACCGCCGAACGGCCGACCTTTCGGATCGACAAGCTCAGCGTCTTAGGCACTGAGCCACCGCGTAGTAGTGTGTAGTGCACCCTATACACTAACCCTGTGTTTAAAAAAGTCTTGGCATCACGGCGCAAACATCCAGGCAGTTCTCTTAGAAAGGCCCATTAGTCCTTGACTTACAACCTTTCATTTAGTAACCATTCGGAGTTACAACGGCACTGAAAAAAGTGCCTTGTGACTGCTCTTCACACTTACGACCCTTGCAGCCTTGCCATGATCACGGGATCAAACTTCGGAGGCTTGGCAAGTGATTCAACCCAACGTTGCCCCAATGAGATTTATTGGTGATGGGGCTGGACTAGAAAGGGGAGAGGACCCAGGTTCGAATCCCCACCCGGCTGTCTATTCCATCAGATGCTCTACATCAGGGGTGTCCAAACTTGGGAACTTTAAGACTTGTGGACTTCAACTCCCAGAATTCCCCAGCCAGCATTCGCTGGCTGGGGAATTCTGGGAGTTGAAGTCCACAAGTCTTAAAGTTCCCAAGTTTGGACACCCCTGCTCTACATGGTCTGTCAGGTAGGTGTCTTTTGACTTCTCCGTCTACCGTTAAAAGAGCAACTGGGCCGGAGTCACCTAGCCAATGTGACAACGGCAGTGATTCGCTTAATAACTTTGGCAAAAGTCATAAAGTCAGGCAAAGTTCCCTTAATTGTCTTGCAGTGGGAATTCTGGTTCTAGCTGTGGTCGTAAATTGAGGATTAACTCCAACCCGCTCTTGAAAGAGAGAGGGTGGAGGAGGGGGAGAGAGATTAAAAATGAAAAGTAAAACAAACTAGAATTAAGAGAGTAATGGGGCCAGAGTCATCCAGCCAAGCAGATTAGATAGATAGATAGATAGATAGATAGATAGATAGATAGATAGATAGATAGATAGATAGATAGATAGATAGATAGATAGATAGATAGATAGATAGATAGATAGATAGATAGATAGATAGATAGATAGATAGATGATAGACAGACAGACAGACAGACAGACAGACAATTAAAAATGGAAAGTAAAAAAATTAGAATTAAGAGAGCAATAGACCAGTCAAGATAAAAGATAGATGGATGGATGGATGGATGGATGGATGGAGGAAGGGAGGGATGGGATGGATGGATGATGGATAGATGGATGGATGGATGGATGAATGGAGGGAAGGATGGGAGGGATGGATGGATGGATGATGGATAGATGAATGGAGGGAGGGATGGGAAGAATGGATGATGGATAGATGGATGGATGGATGGATGGATGGATGGATGGATGGATAATAGACAGGCAAGCAGACAGATGACCCCTGTTGCTCTCTTAATCCTAGATTTTTTTTCGCTTTCCACTTTTAAGAGAGAGGGAGGGAGGGAGGGAGGGAGGGAGGGAACGTTCAGCTTATGACCAGAATTGAAACCAGCATTTCCACCTCAAGACAATGGACTGAATCATGCCCTGATCGCACGACTTTTGCCAAGCTTATTAAGCGAATCGCCGCCATCGCCCACCCGTCTTTGGGGAATGCTGGCTGGGGGGGGGGGAATTCTGGGGAGGGGAAGCCCACCCATCCGAATGGCCGAAAAACACTGCTTCAGCAGATGGTTCGAACCCACCCCAAAAACCTTGGCTACCAGGCTCCCGAAGCGCCTGAACTGGAAGGGGTCTGTTCTGCAGGGAGCCAGTCCTGCCAATCTTTTCTCTCTGCAACAGTTTGTAGCAGCAGCTGCAAATCTGACTTGTGCAAAGGCTGCCCCAGTTCCCAGACTCTCCTTCCCAGCTGCTGAGCCAATAGCACAGCACGGCGGAGTTGCCGGCTTCTATTTTTCCCCCTGGCTTCCTTCGCACTGTCACAGCTGCTGCTCCGAATCGGCAGCAAAAGTCTTCCAACTCGTTCCTTGAAAGCTGCGGTTTGATATTTCACGCTCGCTCTCTTCCCCTCCGCCTCGCGTCTCCCCCGGAAGCTGGAAGGGCTAAAACACAGCGGTGGATCTGGGCCTCCGACTGTTTCTATTCCCTTCGTGGAACTGACAAAGAAAGATGGTTTCATAGCAATAGCGCTTAGACTTATATACCGCTGCACACAGCGGTGGGTTTCAGATTTGTTCACCGCCGGTTCACCCCCCCCCGCATGCCCGCTCGCTTCACACGCGCTCCTTCCCCTGCATGCGCTTTGCTCGTGCATGCGCCTTCTGCGCATGCACCCAGTCTCAAAAACGTGACTAAATAGGACGGTACAGAACGTATTTAAATCACAGGCTCACTCGCGATTTCTGCTACCGGTTCAGGCGAACCATTCCGAACCGGCTAAATACCACCTCTGGCTTCAAAGTGTTTTACAGCCCTCTCTAAGTGGTTTAAAAGAGTCAGCGTGTTGCCCCTAACAATCGGGGTCCTCATTTTACCAAGCTGGGAAGGATGGAAGGCTGAGTCAACCTAGAGCTGGTCAGGATCGAACTCCAGGCAGTGGGCAGAGTTTGCCTGCAATGCATGTGTTCTAACCATTGCGCCACCACAGATAGATGATAGATAGATAGTCTAAGGGCTGTTGCTATCTATTCAATTCAATTCAATTCAATTTATTCAATTTATACCCCTATCTAGCTATCATCTGTCTGTGGTGGCGGAGTGGTGATCCTGCAGTATTGCAGGCAAACTCTGCCGACTGCCAGGAGTTCGATCCTGACCGGCTCAAGGTTGACTCAGCCTTCCATCCTTCCAAGGTGGGTCAAATGAGGACCCAGATTGTTGGGGTCAATATGCTGACTCTTTAAACCACCTAGAGAATGCTGTAAAACAGGGGTCCCCAACCTTTTTGGCACCAGGGACCGGTTTCATGTAAAAAAAATTCCACGGACCGGTGAGAGCCTCCAGCAGGTGAGTTGAGTCACGTGGGCGCGCATTTGGCGGTCACGTGCAACCGGGCGGGAAAGCTGCCAGGGGTCCCGGGCGAAGGATCCTCGGCTGGGGCAGGGAAGGACGGGCTGCGTCCCGGGCAGAAGGGCCTGGCAGCCCCTTCCCCCCGTGCAGGTCGGCAGAAGCTGGGACAAGTCACAGGAGCTCACCCCGTTATGCGGCGCTAGGGATTCGAACCGCCGAACGGCCGACCTTTCTGATTGACAAGCTCCGCGTCTTAGCCACGTCCCTTTTTATTAAATGGGGAACTCATCAAATTTGCAGACGACAGCACGCTGGCAGGAATAGCCAACACTCCAGAAGAGAGGCTTAAGATACAGAAGGATCTTGACAAACTTGAACATTATGCACTATCTAACAAAATGAAATTCAATTGTGAAAAAAATAAGGTTCTATATTTAGGCAAGAAAAGCGAAATGCTCAGGGACAGGATAGGTGGCACCTTGCTCAATAGTAGCAACTGTGAAAGGGATCTTGGAGTCCTAGTGGACAACCATTGAAATAGGAGCCAGCAGTGTGCTGCAGCTGCCAAAAAAGCCAACAGAGTTCTAGGCTGCATCAACAGAGGGATAGAATCTAGATCACGTGAAGTCTTAATACCACTTTATAATGCCTTGGGAAGGCCACACTTGAAATACTGCATAAAATTTTGGTCGCCACGATGTAGAAAAGACGTGGAGACTCTGGAAAGAGTGCAGAGAAGAGCAACCAAGATGATTAGGGGACTGGAGGCTAAAACATATGAAGAACGGTTGCAGGAACTGGGTATGTCTAGTTTGATGAAGAGAAGGACCAGGGGAGACATGATAGCAGTGTTCCGATATCTCAGAGGGTGCCACAAAGAAGAGGGAGTCAAACTATTCTCCAAGGCACCTGGAGGCAGGACAAGAAGCAATGGGTGGAAACTAATCAAAGAGAGAAGCAACTTAGAACTAAGGAGAAATTTCCTGACAGTCAGAACAATTAACCTCTGGAACAGCTTGCCTCCAGAAGTTGTGAATGCCCCAACCCTGGAAGTCTTTAAGAAGATGTTGGATAACCATTTGTCTAAAACGATATAAGGTTCCTGCCTACGCAGGGGGTTGGACTAGTTGACCTCCAAGGTCCCTTCCAACTCTGCTATTGTATTATTATATTATTAATACTAACATGCAAATATACGTTTAATTTTATCGGCCATTTACATTTTTAATCCTATGAGTAGTCGTCATAGGGGCCCCAGTAACACGCTTTGCCCGGTTAAAACATCCCTGCTGGCTAGAGCAATGTTTCCCAACCTCGTCTACTTTTAAGGCATGTGCACTTGAGCTCCCAGAATTCCCCAGGCCAGCCTGCTTTAAGATGTAGGGGCTTCAGTCCCCACAAAAATATCCCGCTATCTGAGTACCGTACATCACGCAAGAAAATGATAATATTTTTTATGCCGATCATGCAAAGCTTTTCCCATCTGAGGAAATCAAAATAAAGACCTCGATACGATCCATTATTCTGTTTGCAATCTCGGGTCTAAAACCAATTTATTTTTTGCTTTGTGTCCTGTATCATCTGAGGAATCAGAGAGAGGCAGGAAGAATGAGGCAATCTCTACAGCACAACTTGCTTTGCATCCTAACTAGATTTTTACCGCCTGTTTTCAAACATCAATAGGGAGGAAATATTTCAAGAATTCCCCATATTCTTTGTTCGTCTTATTGCTTCTTTGTCTCTGGCTACTCCTGCTTTGATAACAAGTGTAGTATATTGGCTAAACCACCGTTTCTCAAACTTGGCACCTTCAAGCTGCGTGGACTTCAACTCCCAGAATTCCCTAGCCAGCATAGGGGAATTCAGGGAGTTGATGTCCGAACAGCTCGAAAAGGAAGAGGAGGAGAATGAGGAGGAGGATTGTGGCGTTCTCGGTACTCTCTGACCTTTCTTTTTTTCTTGCAGACATTTCATTACCCAGCTAGGTAACAACATCAGTGCTAGAAGGGGGTGATGTTTATAAACCACCAAGCTCAAGGACCCCCATGAGACCGACTAAATCAGGCGTCAAATTGCTACGGATATTTGCACAAATAAAATATCCACATATCAAAGAACCTCTTTCTTAAACATGTCTCCCAACTCGCAAAACCCACTTGGCACCAACCTCTCCCTAAACCTGGGCTGAATTTTCAGTTCTTCCAGCCCTTCCACCCAGCTAAAATGATTTTGTGTGTGTGTGTGTGTATTTTTGTAATCTAGCCAGAAATGAGACGTACTGCGCCGCTGCAATGAATATCCTTCACTTTGAGCCAAGCCAAATCCAGCGTGCCTTCTCCCCTGTAGCAGGACTGCAAGCGATCCTTGATCCGGTCGTTGATCTTCTTCAGGAGAAAGAGACAAAGGGCTGACTCGTCCAAGGATTTCATCTTCCTCTTTTGCCCCTTGGAGAAGACGGTGAAGAGGACGTCGTCCTCCGGCAGGATCCCCAAAGATCTAGCCAAGATGGATCCCGCCTTCGATAAATAGGCGGCTTGCAACAACCGGTATTCCACCCCGTTCTTTTCGCAGCCAATGGGCAGCTCAACGTAAGAGTTGAAGGCCGTGTCTTCTTTACAGAGGCGGACCAACTTCGAGGTGTAAACCTGTTCCTTGGTGGTGGAACCCGAGGGAGAAATCATTTCCGGCTGGAGGGTCAAAAAATAGACAAAATTGCCACTGCTGAAGCCATAGATATAATAGATATCAAAGTCGGGGATGATGGTGAACGTATCGGACGGGATCTTGATCATGGAAGCCACAAACTCGTCGTGGAAAACGTAGGCAAACATTCCTTCCGCTTCCGAGTTTTTGGGGAGCTTCCGACTAGAGATGGTGGGGAAGTACTCGGGCTTCCCGTCGACCGCCGTGGCAATGAAGAGCTTGTCATCCATGTTGTTGTAAGAAACGATGACTCCATACACGGAGCCGCTCTCGTTCACCCCGGAGAGGTAGTGCTCCTTATTGTGGAAGGGCTCCCCAAGTTTAAACAGATCATCCAATCTCAAGAGTTTACAGATACCCTGGTACAAACTGCCGCAAGCGATCAACCTGTTCTCCTTGTAGTCAATCAGCAACATCTTGTTGATGTTGTTGGTGGATATCAATGGTTCGTTGCAAGGCTGGACCAGCCTGGGAGGATAACATTTGGGGTTATCGATATCCGGGCCCGTCTCGTGACGGGCCTCCACCACCAGGTCGCCGGAGAGCTTGTAGATCCAGTTGATAGCCCCCAAGTAAATAGATCCTTTCCTTTTGTCGACCACCAAGTGATTGAAGGAGATCTCGGGGGCTTCCGAGGAGAAGGTCAAGAAAGGTTTCTTTGGGTGAGAGGGCAGTTGCCTAGTGGCCGAAGACGGCCCCACGGTGCAGAAGACAAGATGCAAGCCAAGGCAGGTCCATCTCCACAGGTCTCCCGACATGATGACCAAAAGTATTTTTGTATTCCTAATTTGGAAGTGTGGTGGTAAACAATCAACAAGGTTGCCAGAGTGCAGATCCTGGGGTACCGCTTATCCTATAGGAAAAGAAGAAAAACAGAGAGACCATTACTGAAAAGCATTTCCTTCCCGTCCTATTCAGACCTTCAAGAGGGGTGTCATAATTCAAGAAATCAGACTCATCCTTGGCCAAAAGGGAGAAGGAAGACGTTGTAAACCAGAATAAGCAAACAGACTCATGTCAAAACAGCAGAAAAGGACTCAGCATTCTATCTTCCCAACCACCTTCTCTCCAACCTGGTGTTTGGGACTTTGGGTCTCAGATTTGCTGGCCAACAACATGACTAGGCCTTGATACTGGAGAACATTGGAGAAAATAGTTGATACTTGATTTAGGCACCAGGACAGAAAGCCGGAGACCATAAGTTCTAGTTCTGCCTTAGGCACAAAAGCCAGCTGAGTGATTTTGGGCCAAATACTAGGAAATTGTGAATTCTAGTCCTACCTTAGTCATGGAAACCAAATGGCTGACTTGAGTCAATCACCAGGAGACAGTGAGTTCTAGTCCTGTCTTAGGCATGAAAGCTGACCGGGTAACTCAACAGGAGATAGTGAGGTCTAGTCCCACCATAGGCATGGAAATCAAGTGGCTGACTTTGGGTCAATCACCAGGAGACAGTGAGTTCTAGTCTTGTCTTAGGCATGAAAGCTGACCGGGTGACTCAACAGGAGATAGTGAGTTCTAGTCCTATCTTAGGCATGAAAGCTGACTGGGTGACTCACCAGAAGATAGTGAGGTCTAGTCCCACCTTAGGCATGGAAATCAAGTGGCTGACTTTGGGTCAATCACCAGGAGACAGTGAGTTCTAGTCCTGTCTTAGGCATGAAAGCTGACCGGGTGACTCACCAGGAGATAGTGATTTCTAGTCTTATCTTAGGCATGAAAGCTGATGGGTGACTTTGGGTAAATCCAAATCTGTGCCACTAAAATAGCAATTGCAGTGATTCATTTAACAACTGTGGCAAGAAAGGTCGTAAAATAGAGGAAAACTGATGTAACAACTGCCTCACTTAACAGTGGAAATTTTGGGCTCAATTATGGTCCTAAGTCAAGGACTACGGAATAAGGAAACTTCGCAAAGTTGTTGCTCTGTGTTTCCATCTTTTTGGGAAACCGCCGCCAAAGAGCACAGCCTCTCGCCCAAATCCTGATATCCAAGAACAGTGAAATTACATTGTCTCCCTCCAAAGATTTGGGGGGAGGTGGGGAAGGAAAGAAGGATAATGGGAACGCACCGCAAATCAACCCCCAGAACACAAAAAGATAAAACGGGAGCCGAAATGAAGCCGGAGGCTCAGGATTCTGCCGGCTTTGTCGATTCAAAAATTCAATCCGGCTTAAAACTACAGCCAAGATTGGGGCTGTAAAGACATGGCGGAAACATGGAGATGAGTTGCAAATTCCCCACAAACGCACCCAGACACACGGCCTGAGAGGTTTTACTTTGTATTTCTGCATGTTTTATACCGTGCCTCAAGTTTTCAGGGCTTTCTTTATTATTATTATTATTATTATTTATTATGATTCTGTTTTCTCCCCCAAAGCAGAAGCTTCAAAGTTCCACATTTTGCTTCCCGGAAAAATCTGAAGGAGAACAAAACGCTTAAAGATGCAAGACGAACTTTATCCCAATTTGGATAAACAAACGTTTCCTTCCTTAATCTTATTTATGCCTTTTGGGGAGACTTTCATGCTTTCATTGTCCTCACGTCTCTAAGTGAGGTTAGTCGCTGATGTTGTTGTTGTTGTTGTTGTTTTTAAAAAAACTACCCTGGGCTGGCTGCAGGTATAAACAAGGAAAGAAACAAAAGAAGGCAGGGAAAATCAAATTAAGGCCTAGGAGCTTGACTGTATAATGGCTAAAATTAAATTGGAGAGCTGTATTGTGGGAAGCCAGCCATTTTTCCCCCTTCATTATCTTCTGTGAGGGAATTGCGCAGCAGCGGTCCAGATGAAGTCGGAGACATTGACCCAAGCTTGTAGTTTTTTTCTAGAAATATAAATATATTTAATGCTTAAATTGACTTTTCTAGAAATATAAATATATTTAACACTTAAGTCTTTGTCGTCATCATCCAGAAAAAGGAAGAACACAAGGCAGTCAGGAGCCCAGCAACATCATCATGAGGTAAATGTTTGCAGAGTACAGAGCACAAAGAAGAAAAAGGCGGGAAAAAAGGGAAACTCCCCCTTTACACCCACAGCAACCAATCAGAGTGTCGATTGCCTCAGGCATGAGTTGGCACTCTCTAACTAATCAACTGCAATTTTGTGTGTTCTGGCTTCTTGCACACTTTACTGTTCCAAGTACTGAAGTCGATATCTTAACATGTTCACACTTACATACTTTATTTAGACTCTGCCATGATTATTTATATTAATAACTCAAGGCAGTGAATGTATCTCACAATCCTTCCTCTTGTTTGCCCCACAACAACAAACCCCGTGAAGTGGTTTGGGCTGTGAGAAAGAGATTGAACCCAAATCACCAAGCTGGTTTTCATATCTAAGGTGGCACTAGAACTCTTTAACTCCTGGTGATTAACCCAAAGTCACCCAGCCAGTTTTCATGCCTAATGTCTGACTAAAACTCACAGTCTCCTGGTAATTGGCCCAAAGTCATCCGGTCGGCTTTCAGGTATAAGGTAGCGCTAGAACTCCCAGTCTCCTGGTGATTGGCCCAAAGTCACCCAGTCAGCTTTCATGCCTAAAGCAGCGCTAGAACTCCCAGTCTCCTGGTGATTGGCCCATAGTCACCCAGGCAGCTTTCATGCCTAATGTGTGAGACTAGAATTCACAATCTGTTGGTGATTGGCCCAAAGTCACCCAGACGGTTTTCATGCCTAAGGCAGGGCTACAACTCACAGTCACCTGGTGATTGAGCCAAAGTCTCCCAGCCAGTTTTCATGCCTAATGTATGACTAGAATTCACAATCTGTTGGTGATTGGCCCAAAGTCCGGTCCGCTTCATGGGTGTGATGTGGTCTGGTGGATAAAAAAAATTGAATTTAACCACTGGCCCTAAGTCACTTTTATCAATGCTGTTGTAACTTCAACGGTCACTCAACACATGGTTGTAAGTCGAGGATTACCTCTACCTTCAACGTTAGGTCTAGCGCTGCACTCAAGGACAGCAGAGACAGAAAGAGAGAAGCAGTTTCCTTAAGCGAGATGCTGACTTAAGCAAACAGATCCAGCTGCCTAGCAATTCAGCCCAAGATCAGCTCACAATCCTCTTTAATCTCTGCAAAACATTTTCTCCTGCCTCTTGCTGGTTTCTTTTAATAAATCCTGATTACCACTGACAGGGATTTTCGCAACCCACACAGGGATAGAAAGACGGCAAAGAAACAGAGGAAAGACAATCAGTTGCTCTAACAATTATACAGGTCGTCCTCAACCTACGACCCCAGTCGACCCCAAAATTACTGCTGTTCAGCGAGACAGGGGTTAAGTGAGTTTTGCTCCTGTTTACAACCTTCCTTGTCAGGGTTGTTAAATGAATCACTACCGCTATGACAGGTAAGAATGTGCATCTTGCTATGCTTCGGATACTTCCGGATTGAAAGATTCCTTTCACTTGTACCTGTTGTAATCTGGTATTTGAATATTGTAAATTTTATGTTGTGTGGGATGCCTTATTTCGATTGTGATGCTTCTGACACTGTTGGAAGAAATGTCCATCTGGGTTCAGTTCCAAGCTGGGAAGAAGATGCGGAAACATAGAGGCTGATTGGAAAGAGGATTTAATGATGAAGCAGAACCACCAAGCACATGGTTCTCAGCTAACCACATGGAGTTGAGAGTGAGGGGTATTTATACCTTCTCTTGGGCTTTGCTCTTGAACTTTCTGTTCCTGTGCAAGAACATGGATTCTTTTGTCTTTTGTCAGACTCCCATGGCAGAGAATTGATTGGGGGCAGGGCCAGCCAGAGGTGGTATTTGCTGGTTCTCTGAAATACTCAAAATTTCCGCTACCGGTTTGCTAGAACCAGTCAGAACTGGTTGAATATCACCTCTGGTTGTAACATCAAATGATCACTTAACGAATGGTTGTAATCAAGAAGCGCTTGTTATGGCAGCGAATTGATTGGGGGCAGGGCCAGCCAGCGGTGGTATTTGCTGGTTCTCTGAAATAGTCAAAATTTCCGCTACTGGTTCACTAGAACCAGTCAGAAACGGCTGAATACCACCTCTGGTTGTAACGTCAAATGATCACTTAACAAATGGTTGTAAATCATGAAGCGCTTGTTATGGCAGCAAATTGATTGGGGGCAGGGCCAGCCAGAGGTGGTATTTGCCAGTTCTCTGAACTACTCAAAATTTCCGCTACTGGTTCGCTAGAACCAGTCAGAACCGGCTGAATACCACCTCTGGTTGTAACGTCAAATGATCACTTAACAAATGGTTGTAAATCATGAAGCGCTTGTTATGGCAGCAAATTGATTGGGGGCAGGGCCAGCCAGAGGTGGTATTTGCCAGTTCTCTGAACTACTAAAAATTTCTGCTACCAGTTCGCTAGAACCAGTCAAAACCGGCTGAATATCACCTCTGGTTGTAACATCAAATGATCACTTAATAAATGGTTGTAATCAAGAAGCGCTTGTTATGGCAGCGAATTGATTGGGGGCAGGGACAGCCAGAGGTGATATTTGCTGGTTCTCTGAACTACTCAAAGTTTCCGCTACGGGTTCTCTAGAACCGGTCAGAACCGGCTGAATATCTGGTTATAACATCAAATGATCACTAAACAAATGGTTGCAAATCAAGAAGCGCTTGTTATGAGGCGATTGATATTTTGCCTTTCTGAATTGGCACGACTGCTCTGCTGGCTCTAAAGAAAACGAAATATTATTTCTGGGGAAAAAGAGCAGCTTAGCAGTACAAGAAGGAAACGAAGAAACCAGAAAAGAAAATTCTTGCTCGCAATGAATGAGACGTGTCGGGCGGCACCGCCTCCCCTTCCATTTTCCCAAGAAAACTGCCTCTCCTCCTCCCTGCTTGAGAAGAGAGAGATTCTCCTCTTGAGATCCAGAATTATAAACAGAAATGGCATAAGAAAACTGTCCAATAAACATTTTACATTTATGTTGACAGTGGTCTCTTGTGGCCAAACACACTCTGGTGAGAGTGACAGATTACAGCAGCGCTTCTCAACCTTGGCAACTTTATGAGGTCTGGACTTCAACTCCCACAATTCCCCAGGGGCAACTCTGGGAGTTGAAGTCCAGACCTCTTAAAGTTGCCAAGGTTGAGAAACATAGAATAATATAGCGCATCGGTGGAGCCTTGGACTTTCAGAAGAAGCAAAGCAGAGGTTCGGCTGGAATTCAGGCCTGGGTCGCAGAACAGGTAGCGACCCAGGCCTGTCATGCCCCCACACTGGTTCCCTCGCTGCCGCTTGGCCATCGGCATTTTGGATGTGGGGGACTGTGCTTGTGCAGTTCTCTGTATGCACACAGAACAATTTACATTCAAGAGTGCATGCACGCGAACCGGCAGTAACGGTAGCAACACCCCACCCCCTGAAGCAAACTGAACACCGCTTCATAATAGCAGAGCTAACAATACAACGACAAAGACTAATAAACTGGTAGGTAAACAGACTCCTTAGAAATAGAATCTCTCCAGATAAGGAGAGGACAGGAGATTGCCCGCAAGTGCTCTGGATGACTACTCCACACAAGGAGACTGCAGGGCAACAGTTTTTTTGCAGATTCGAGTGCCATGGGAGTGACAGAATTAGCCATATGAACTTGTTCAATAAATAACATTACCCTGTGCGGTCAGGGCATGTTGTTTTTACGTTGTGGATTTGTAATATTGTAAGCTATCCCCCGTGTAAGTTAGGCAGCCATATAAATTTGGTAAGTAAGTAAGTAGCAGGGACATTACCCTGCCAACAAAAGTGCATATAGTCAAGGCTATGGTTGTCCCAGTATGTATGGCTGTGAAAGTGAGACCATAAGGAAGTCTGAGCGCCAAAGAATGGAGGCCTTTGAACTCGGGTGCTGGAGAAGAAGACTCCTGCATTGAGTCCCTTAGACTGCAAGACCATCCAACCGGTCATTCCTAGAGGAGATCAGCCCCGACTGCTCTTTAGAAGGCCAGATCCTGAAGAGGAAACTCAAAGGCTTTGGCCACCTGATGAGAAGGAAGAAGGACTTCCTGGGAAAGACGGAGGGCAAAAGAAGAAGAAGAGGACGACAGAAGATGAGGTGGCTGGATGGAGTCACCAAAGCAGCCGGCGTGAGCTTGAATGGACTCCAAAGGATGGTAGAAGACACGAAGGCCTGGAGGAACATTGTCCATGGGGTCGCGAATGGATTAGACACGACTTCGCAAGTAACAACAACAAAGTAAGTAAGTAAATAAATAAATATTTTGCTCACACCCACAGCTGAGACTTTTAAACGGCATTAAGTTGGCATACCTCACATTCTAATCACCTTCACAAATTGCCAATTAATTGAATCTTCATTTTTAATTTAATTCATCTTGAAGCTATTAGCGACCTGCGCAATGACAAGTTTGAAAAGTTTTCGTGAGGTGAGTTTATCTTCAGCGCTGAACAAAAGAAAAAGTAATTATAAGCTTAAAAAGTTAAAGAATATGAAATAAGCAGCAAAAAAAAACAACCCTAAATTTGAATGTTGTTCTAACAAAGTTAACCGTGGTTTAAGGGTCCAGATATATTTGGAATATTGACTTTTACTGTATGATTTTGAAATTAATTATAGAACATAAACAGCTTGCTGTAGGAAAGAGACTTATTTTGGTTGCTGTAAATCACAACCAAAATGGCATAAAAGATTGATTTTAGAAACTGGACACTACAGATTCAAAGTAGGAAAAAAAAAATTAGCTTGCTCTTGACAATTAATACTGAGATTTGCAACATGACATAAAATGTGTAAACCTCAGAAATATGAAAGGAGATCTTTGAAGAATGACACCAGAAATTAATAATTACAATACCAATATGAACAGTGATGATGTCTGATTCTGTGGCTCGGTTATATCTCAAAGATTTAATGAATGAATGACAGATGTGGAACAAATGTTATCTAACAAGACAGAGGAAGTATCGAAAGTGGAAACTACAAACAGGAATTGTTTGGAAAAGAATGGTTTACTTGGCTCTAAAAAGACGAAAATCAACTGGGCAAAGTTTAAAAATGAAAAGGGAAACACAATTGATAAATCAAAATAAAGGCCTGGAAAACAATTCTGTATAGATGAAAGGACGCTTTTGAAACTTTTTGAAAAAAGGAGCAAAGGAAAAAAATGAAAAGAAATAAACTTTTATCGGTAGGAGATTATTTCAGGGGATTAAAGATTGTTGGAATAAGAAGAAGGGATGATAAAGTTGGTTTAGTTGATCAAGGTTAAAAGAGATGTCATCTGTCACAACCCTGGTGATGATGCTAGATTAGTAACCAGGAATCCATGAATTCTGGGTGATGGAGGAGGAGGGGAAGGGGGGAGGAGGGGAAGGGGAAGGGGGGAGGACAAGGAGGAGGAGGAGGAGGAGGAGAAGAGGAGGAGGAGAAGAGGAGGAGGAGGAGTCAATAGTAAACAGTAACAGAGTTGGAGGAGGAGAAGCAAAAGGAGGAGGAGGAGGAGGAGGAGGAGGAGAAGGAAGAAGAAGAAGAAGAAGAAGAAGAAGAAGAAGAAGAAGAAGAAGAAGAAGAAGAAGAAGAAGAAGAAGAAGAAATAATAATAATAATCTGAGATACAAGCATCAAACTATCTTCAGCAAACTTTCCTTCTACTGATACCTTTCAAATGTTCTATCTTCAGCTCCTGTAATCCAAACATCGCACTATCAAGAGATTCGGGCAAGCCCTAAACATCTGGAGACAGTAGAGCTAAAGAGGCTGGTTGCAAAATCTGATCCAAACGCACAAAGAGTGGCAAATCCATTTTCGAATTGAACCAAACTATGACACTGTCCCTGAGCACATAAAAAAGTCCACTCTGCTCTTTGGCCACCCCTGAATCATCTACCTGGTTGGTGGCCACTTGCTTCCGGCCCCCATGACCTACCACTCCAAATGCTGGCTCAGCATTCGGGGGGAAACTGACATCCAGCACAGCTGGAGGGCGCCAGGTTGGGGAAGGATGAGACCTATCAATCTTCCTCGCCACAGCTCAGATGCTCCGGCTGTCGTACGTCATGTAAACAGGCGTAGAGCTCTTCAGCTAGGCTGCAAACATCTGTTTGATTGGCAACAATTAGCAGGCGGCGAAGCGAAGTTGACACGGCTGGTTTTGGCATCGCTAACCGCTAGTGAAGGGGACAACAGGGGTTAGGGCCAGCTTTGTCCACAACTTTAACACAACTGGCAAGTTTTGTAGCACACCCACGCGCACCGTATCCCTGGAGGGGGGAGGAAGGGGGGGAGAGAACAACAGATGCCTTTGTTTGGGCTGCGACTAACACTGGATATGAATTCCGTGAGTTGGACTTTCCCATGGAAGGCAATGGGACGTAAGCGAAGCTGCTTTAGGTTTCGCCCTTACTGATTTAGTTATTTATTTATATCCTGCCTTTATGATTTTTACAAATAACTCAAGGCAGCGAACGTATCCAACACACCTTCCTCCTCCTCTTTTTTTTCTTTTTTCATTTGGAAAGCTCTTTAACTGATTGATGAGAATTACGTGGATCAAATGCTGTGCCAGCAGCAACAAAGTTAGGTGCTGCAGATTGTCAGCGATTTCCTTCTCCAGCACATGGATAGGTACGCCTGGAAACATCTACCTACCTACCTACTCTCTCTCTCCCTACCTACCTACTGTATTTCCCCCCCTCTCTCCCTCTACCTATCTACTGTATTTCTCCCTCCCTCTCCCTATCTCTCTACCTACCTACCTACTGTATTTCTCTCCCTCTTTCTCTCTATCCCTCTACCTACCTACCTACTGTATTTCTCCCTCTCTATCCTTCTACCTACCTACTGTATTTCTCCCTCTCTCTCTCTCTCCCTCTATCTACCTACCTACCTACCTACCTACCTACCTACCTACTGTATTTCTCCCTCTCTCTCTATCCCTCTACCTACCTACTGTATTTCTCCCTCTCTCTCTATTCTTCTACCTACCTACCTATCTACTTTATTTCTCCCTCCCTCCCTGTCTCTCTATCCCTCTACCTACCTACCTACTGTATTTCTCTGTCTCTCTCCCTCTATCTACCTACCTACCTACTCTCTCTCTCCCCGCCTACCTATTGTATTTCTCTCTCTCTCTATCCCTCTATCTATCTACCTACCTTACTCTCCCTCCCTACCTTCCTACTGTATTTCTCTATCTCTCTATCTACCTACTTACCTATCTACTCTCTCTCTCTCCCTACCTACCTACTGTATTTCTCTCTCTCCCTCTCTCTCCCTCTATCTACCTACCTACTTTTTTTTAAATTTGCCTCTTCAAAACCTTGGTGCATCTTATACTTCAGTGTGTCTTATACTCTGAAAAATACGGTAAACTTTAGCAGGTGCTGTGAACTTTACAAAGCTTGCATGTGAAGAGAGGTAAAGAAATATATGTACGAAATGAGACTATATATACAGACTACAAAACTATGTGATCAGTCTTGATAAATTGCCACTTAAAGCTTGAAAATTAACGAGTAGTTAAGATCGGCCTTGATACATTGACACGTAAAGCTTGAAAATTAATGTAGAATGTGTAACTCCTTAGCATCAGAGCATGTTAATATAAGGCACCTGGCAGTTGGAACAGAGTTACTTTCAGGTGGGGAGGGGGAGTAGAACGTGCAACTCCTTAATATCGATGCATGTTAATATAAGGCACCTGGCAGTTGGAACAGAGTTACTTTCAAGTGGGGATTGCGAGTAGAACGTCTAACTCCTTAGCATCAATGCGTGTTATTATAATACTGTATAACTAATCCTGATGATCTGATGGTCATTTCAAAAAATCTTTCTTAGCGAGCACCTAAAAGCCAACATAGATAGATGGATGGATCCCAGAATCCCCACTTTGACCCAATGCAGCAGAAATGCTCATTCCTAACATCAGATCAAATAAAAAGGGTTAATTTAGCACAAGTGGCTTCTCTCTGATTCATTTCCCAATTCTCTGGATGAAATTCATTTCCCGAAGATCGTCAGGTTCTCTGTTGTTGAGTGGATCACTGACGCATGCTGACAACCCGAGTCAGAACGAAGGACGTGAACCTTGATCTCACCGTCAAAGAATCGGGGAGAAAGTTGCTTTCTCTGACTCAAGCCATCCCCGGTTGCTTCGTCCATCTGGCAACTACAGTTGCCGTGAATCATCGTTGGGATGGCGGTTCCTGGAATAGGCCTCAGTTCTCCTTGCTGTGAACCAGCATTAGAGTCATACAAGCTGGATAAAGCAATTACAGTCTCTTCGTGATGTCCCAGAGCTATTGTGCGATCCAGGTGACGTGTTGTCTTTGGGTGTGGTTGTGTCCTGACCCAGCTCCCCAAACACGACAAATCCTCTGAAGTTAATTCAAATCCTCTGAAGTTAATTGTTCGGGGCCTAGTTACTTGCGGGACCGTCTCCTGCCACATACCTCCCACCGACCGATTCGCTCCCACAGAGAGGGCCTTCTTAGGGTGCCGACAGCCAGTCAACGCCGGCTGGCGATGCCCAGGAACAGGGCCTTCTCTGTGGCAGGGCCCGCCCTCTGGAACGACCTCCCCCCCGAACTTCGCACCGTCACGGACCTTCCCCTCTTCCGCCGCTCACTCAAGACACTTCTTTTTCAGCAAGCTGGACTGGCATAGAACTTGAATTTTAGAACAATAGAGCTTCAGCCAAGTTAGATGGGATTTTAGCACAGGTTCTATATTTAATTTCTTTTTAAATGTTTGTATATTGTTATTTATTCTGAATTTTAATGTCCTGTGCACCGCCCAGAGTGCGTCTCGACGGAGATTGGTGCGGTCAACAAATCGAATAAATTCAATTCAATTCAATGATTCCTTTATTAGGAGTAGCAACAAACAGTCTCTCTCTCTCTCTCTCTCTCTCTCCCTCCCTCCCTCCCTCCCTCCCTCTGGACCCAGCTGTTCCTCCTCTTCCTCTTCAGCTACGTCCAGACCTGGGGTCTGTTGACCCTCCATCTGAGCGCTGATTGACAGCCCAGGCTCCGCCCCTCTCTCTCTCTCTCTCTCTGCCAACTCCATTCCCTCTTCACCCTCGGAGCCCCCAGGTTGCTCTGATGCTGACCTCGATTCCCAGGCCTCCTTCTCCTCCTCTGATTTGACTGCTAGAGGGCCAGGCAGCCGACAGGCCACAACACGTTGTGAATCGCAAGATCTCTCTTTCTTCTTCCTCATCGAAGAGACCTTGGGGGTGCAATTTTAACCACATGCATTGCTTCCCCCCCCCCAAATTAAGACGGCGATACAGGCTTGGGGTAGACATGCCTGTCTGTGCAGTGGAGCTGAGCTGGGTGATGCGTCTCCTGCCAGCAAAGAGGGCTACAATGCCACCTGTGGCACACGTGCCATAGTTCGCCATCAGGGCTACATTCCCTTGCTTTGTAGCTCCGCTGATTCACGCGGCAGAGGTAAAAAAAACAAACCCAGCTCAGCTCAACAGCCCTGACACCGAGGTCAGTCTTCTAGAGTGCACCAGGTGGGTTCCTGCCCGTTCTAAGCTCTTCTATAGAAGAAGGTTCCACCAATCTCCAGGGCCGTTTAGAACCGGTTCCAGCTCCCTCCCCCCCCACCCGTCTGCCCATCATCCAGAGGAAGAGCGAGAGGAGGAATTCTGGGAGTTGAAGTCCACAAGACTTAAAGCTGCCAAGTTTGAACACCCCTGGGGGTTTTTTCCCTAAAGGGTGAGGGATGCAAGGAGGTCTTGTAACTTGGCAGCTTTAAGACTTGGGTGCTTCAAATGCCAGAGTTCCTGAGCCAACATTTTGGTTGCTAAGCAAGAGCGTTGTTAAGTGAGTTTCACCACATTTTACAAGTTGGCCACGCCCACCCAGTCACATGGATGACAAGCCACTCCCACCCGGTCACATGGACGACAAGCCATTCCCACCTTGTCACATGGATGACAAGCCACTCCCACCCGGTCACATGGACAACAAGCCACTCCCACCCGGTCACATGGACAAGCCACTCCCACCCGGTCACATGGACAACAAGCCACTCCCACCCGGTCACATGGACAAGCCACTCCCACCTGGTCACATGGATGACAAGCCACTCCCACCCGGTCACATGGATGACAAGTCACTCCTACCCGGTCACATGGACAAGCCACTCCCTCCCGGTCACATGGGCAAGCCACTCCCACCCAGTCACATGGACGACAAGCCACTCCCACCCGGTCACATGGACAACAAACCTCTCCCACCCAGTCACATGGATGACAAGCCACTCCCACCCTGTCACATTGGCAACAAGCCACTCCCACCCGGTCACATGGACAAGCCACTCCCACCCGGTCACATGGACGACAAACCTCTCCCACCCGGTCATATGCACGACAAGCCACTCCCACTCAGTCACATGGATGACAAGCCACTCCCACCCAGTCACATGCACAAGCCACTCCCACAAAGCAGGCCACACCTACAGAAGAGGCTCTAAAAAACTTTGAAACCCACCTCTGCTGTGCCCACACGTGAAGCATGTTCTCATAGAACTGGTAGGAAACGATTGAGACCTCCCGCCATTGTGAAGGTGTGACCAATGGCCTGGGCCCCGGTCCAAAATGAAAACCACCACAAAACCACAACTGCGATTGTCTCCTTCAGGATCTCGGAAGTTTGCAGGACAAAAAACACACGCCAGGGTTTGAAAGGAAAAGCTCAGGAAAGGAAGTTCAGCCAGAGAGGAAAAAACAGCTGTTTGGGCCAAAGTCACTGTGTGTGTGTGTGTGTGTGTGTGTGTGTGTGTGTGTGTGTGTTTACGGAAAGGGTTCCAGGAAAACCTAGCACTTCTCCCAGCAGCTGTAGCTTCTGATTTATGGACACGCTGTTCTCCCAGTTGTGTGTTTTGCAAGCTGCGGGGATGGTGATGTCGGTCAGCAAGTCACATAAAGTGTGACTTATTTTATTTATTTAACCCCACCTTTATGATTTTTATAAGTAACTCAAGAGGATGAGCGTATCTAATATTCCTTCCTCCTCCTGTTTTCCCCACCACAACAGCCTTGTGAGGTAGATTGGGCTGGGAGAGAAGGACTGGCCCAAAATCACCCAGTTAGCTTTCATGCCTAAGGTGGGACTAGAATGCACCGTCTCCTGGTGATTGGCCCAAAGTCACCCAGCTGGCTTTCAGGCCTAAGACAAGACTAGAACTCACTGTCTCCTGGTGATTGGCTCAAAGTCACCCAGTCAGCTTTGATGCCTAAGGCAGGACTAGAACTCACTGTCTCCTGGTGATTGGCTCAAAGTCACCCAGCCAGTTTTCAGGGCTAAGGTGGGACTAGAACTCACTGTCTCCTGGTGATTGGCTCAAAGTCACCCAACCAGTTTTCAGGGCTAAGACAAGACTAGAACTCACTGCCTCCTGGTGATTGGCCCAAAGTCACCCAGTCAGCTTTGATGCCTAAGACAAGACTAGAACTCACTGCCTCCTGGTGATTGGCCCAAAGTCACCCAGCCAGTTTTCAGGGCTAAGGTGGGACTAGAACTCTCCGTCTCCTGGTGATTGGGCCAAAATCACCCAGCCAGCTTTGATGCCTAAGACAAGACTAGAACTCACTGTCTCCTGGCGATTGGCTCAAAGTCAGCTGGCTTTAATGCATAAGGTGGGACTAGAACTCACTATCTCCTGTGAGCTTATGTGACTGGGGGTCAAAAGACAGAAACTCATTTTAACAATGTCCTCCTGGAGCAGGGGGTTGGACTAGATGACCTCCAGCTACCTTCCAGCCCTGGATTGCTGCATCTAGTGTCAGGTTTGTGGTTCTTCCTCTATCTTCTTTTTCCCTCCCTCCCTCCCTCTTTCTCTCTCTTTCTTTTTTCCCTTCTTTCCTTTTTTCTCCAACCCTCCCTCTTTCTTTCTTTCTTTCTTTCTTTCTTTCTTTCTTTCTTTCTTTCTTTCTTTCTTTCTTAGCATCCCCCTACCCCACCCCACCCTCATTTTTGGCCTAGCAGGCCTCAGGGAAGCCTCCTGGGAGGAAAAACGAACCCCAAATGCTAAAATAAAAGTTTAAAAATTTTTCCTACCATCACGTAGGACAGCTGATGATCAGAACTGATGACCCCAACACTACAAGTCTTCAAGAAGATGTTGGAGAGACATTTGTCTGAAATGGTATAGGGTTTCCTGCCTAGGCAGGGAGTTGGACTAGATGACCTCCACGGTCCCTTCCAACTCTGCAACTCTGTATTGTATCGTACATAGCGCCATAACATTGTAAAGAACTGTTTTTTTACTTTGTTAAGCATTTTTTACTATCCGTTCCACTGAACCGGCTCGAATTGGTAGCGTTTCGCCCCTGAGTTTCCTGCTTGAGCAGTGGGGTTGGGCTAGATGACCTCCAAGGTCCCTTCCGGGTCTATTATTCTACGCAAGCAAAATCCGTCGTTTTCGCCTTCGCAATTCCGCCAGTTAAAATGTGGAGAGCTCCCAAGGACGCCCGCTCTATTCATTGACGAGCGTCTCTGAAAATCTTTCCAAAATAGAAATGAGTACTTGAATCGTTTAGAAATACAGCCATGAGCTCCTAATCTAAAAAGAGGCAGCAAATCTGGTCCCCAGGTAGTTGCCATATACCATTCATTCCACCCTATTTCCGCATTAACCTGAAAAGCTTTTTCTTTTTCTTTTTTTAATAACAGCAGCAAAACGTGGATCCCTGGAAGACGTTTTCTCAGAAAATACACAAAGCCGAATGTCTCCCCTCCGAAAGGGGCTTCAAAGACGAAGGCTCGGAGCTGCTGAATGGAGCTCAGCGAAGAGGCTCCGGAGGGATTACGGCAGCACACAACACGGGTAATAACAGTAGAGAGAATAGGATGCGGTGGGATGTAGGGTAGGGTACGGCAGGGCAGGGCAGGATTTAGAGCAGGATATAGGGTAGGATGTAGGATGGGATGGGATGGATTGAATGGGTTGGGATGGGATGGGATGTAAGATGGAATATAATGTAGGATAGGATAGAATAGGACAGGGGTCTGCAAAGTCGGCACTTTTAAGACTGGTGGACTTCAACTCTCAGAGTTGAAGTCCACCAGTCTTAAAAGAGCCGACTTTGCAGACCCCTGGGATAGGATATAAGATGTAGGCTGGGATGGGATGGGATGGGATAGGATGTAGGATAGGGTAGGGTGGGGTGGGATAGGATGTAGGATAGGATGTAGGATAGGATGGGATAGGATGTAGGATAGGATAGGATGTAGGATGTAGGGTAGGGTAGGGTAGGATAGCATAGGATAGGATGTAGGATGGAATAGGATGGCATGGGATGGAATGGAATAGGATATAGGGTAGGGTAGGATGTAGGATGAGATGGGATAGTATATAGGATAGGATAGGATAGGATAGGATAGGATGTAGGATGGAATGGGATGGGATGGAATGGAATAGGATATAGGGTAGGGTAGGGTAGGATGTAGGATGGGATGGGATAGTAGATCAGATAGGGGAGGATAGGATAGATAGAATAGGATGGGATGGGATATAGGATGGGATGCGATGCGATGCGATATGATAGGATGTAGGATGGGATGGGATAGTAGATCAGATAGGGGAGAATAGAGGATAGGATAGGATAGGATAGGATAGGATAGGATAGGATAGGATAGGATAGGATAGATGGGATGGGACGGGGTGGGAGGTGAGGGGAGGGGAGGGGAGGGGAGGGGATGCGATAGGATAGGATGTAGGATGTAGGATGGGGTGGGATAGTCAGTTGCCAAGTGTCTACATTTCAATCTCGTGACCCTGGGGATTTTGCATGAAGTCGTGTGAAAAACAGCCCTAAGTCACTTTTTTCAGTGTGATTATAACTTTCAACGGTCAATAAACGAACTGTTGTAAGTCACGGACTTACCTGTCCTGGGGATCTATAGGGATTTTCTCCTCCAAGCTTTCCTTTCCTCGTGGAAAGAGGAAAGAGCAAATGCCAACCTATCCCCAAAATAGCCAAGGAGGGCAGTTGATGTGGCAGCCATGCAGTCCTGGGATCCCTTCGGCTCTTATTCCTGGGTGTTCCTCTCCTGCTAAGGAGCTTTGGGGCTCCCTTCCCACAAACCAGCCTGATGGAAGTTTTTATGCTTGATTTACAAGGATTGTGGATCTCAGCTGACAAGTTCAAAAAGCAGGAACAGCCTGATTTATGACTCACCCACCGCAAGAACCCAGGCATTGCAAATTCAGCCATCAGATACTATTGGCCAACTTCGTGCTTCTGCAGGAGACGGATGGGATGGGATGAATAGAATAGAATAGAACACGGAATGGAATGGAAGGAAAGGAAAGGAAAGGAAAGGAATAGAACAGAATAAGGGATGGAACAGAATAAGGGATGGAACGGAAAAGAAAAGAGCAGAGCAGAGCAGAGTAATAGAAGGGAAGGGAAGGGAAGAGAATATAGAGGGGAAGAATAGAGTGGAGTGGAGTGGAGTGGGGTGGGGTGGGGTGGGGTGGGGTGGGGAGGGGAGGGGAGGGGAGGGGAGGGGAGGGGAAGGGAAGGGAAGAGAAGAGAAGAGAAGAGAAGAGAAGAGAAGAGAAGAGAAGAGAAGAGAAGAGAAGAGAAGAGAAGAGACGAGAGAATGGAATGGAATGGAATGGAATGGAATGGAATAGAATAGAATAGAATAAGGAATGGAATGGAATGGAATGGAATGGAATAGAATAAGGAATGGAATGGAATGGAATGGAATGGAATAGAATAGAATAGAATAGAATAGAATAGAATAGAATAGAACAGAACAGAACAGAATAAGGAATGGAATGGAATAGAATAAGGAATGGAATGGAATGGAATAGAATGGAATGGAATGGAATGGAATGGAATGGAATGGAATAGAACAGAACAGAACAGAACAGAATAGAATAAGGAATGGAATGGAACGGAACGGAACGGAACAGAACAGGACTATGTAGGATAGGATAGGATAGGATAGGATAAAGCAGAGCAGGGCTGGGCTGAAACAGAATGGAACAGAACAGAATTGAATTTCTTACTAGGAGAAGGAAGATAGGTTGCATTTTGTAGTTCAGGAGTGTCTATGTGGGTGGGTGTGTAGATAGGGAGGGGTGGATGGATGATAGATAGATAGATAGATAGATAGATAGATAGATAGATAGATAGATAGATAGATAGATAGATAGATAGATAGATAGATAGATAGATAGATAGATAGATAGATAGATAGATAGATAGATTCTACTTGCACACCATTTCTCCCCAAGTCTATTTTCCTCTGGAACCGTGTCACAAGCCAACGCATTTTGCAAACTATTTGCATGCAAGGCCTCGCTGTGAGCATCAGGGCGCCCAAATTTAGAACAGAAAAGATTTACAGTCCCTTCTCAGGCACCGAATCTGCGTGGCTTTGGGACTGCAAGACGCAAGGATACATCATATATATATATATGCAAACCGATTCCAGATGCCCGGCATTACAGCCCCAACAGCCAGCGAGCCAGACAAGGCATTCCTGTCAACTTCTGGCTAATTCATGGCTAAGGATGACCAGAGGGGAAATTACAAGCAGCCAAGCTTGAGATTGGCTGGCTGCAAAATTAAAAAAAATAATAATAAAAAAGAAAGTAAAATAAAATTATTCCTCTGGGTCACGAGTTCAAATCTTTGGGAAAGAGTAAATGCCGGCATTGGAGTCTCGGGGCCCGTTCACACATTGCAAGCAAAGCTCAGTTTAGAAGTTATATCCTGATCATGCTGAGACACGGCTGTTGTTCCACTTTTGACAACAGGAGAGATGCTGAAAACTATAAAACTTAGTAGAGAGATTCAGAATGGCGGCTGGCTGGGCAGGGAGACCACCCGGCTGAGACCCTCGAAACTGGAAACCCAGATACGAAAATTGGAAAAAAACGGACTATCCCCTGGATAAAGTTGATAGCGAGGCAATTCTGGATGTCTGCCAAGAAAGTGACATAGCAATGTCCTTGAAGGCCCAGTGGACTGAACTCAACTTGAAGACAATGTTGAGTGACAGCCAGGAGGGTTCTCCAGATCGGTGTTTCTTAAGCTTGGCAAGTTTATGAGGTGTGGACTTCAATGCCAGGAATTCCCCAGCCGGCATGCTTTAAGATGGGTGGACTCCAACTCCCAGAATTCCTCAGCCAGGATGCTTTAAGACGGGTGGATGTCAACTCCCAGAATTCCTCAGCCATATGCTTTAAGATGGATGGACTCCAACTCCCAGAATTCCCCAGCCAGGATGGTTGAAGACAGGTGGACGTCAACTCCCAGAATTCCTTAGCCACGATGCTTTAAGATGGATGGACTCCAACTCCCAGAATTCCCCAGCCATATGCTTTAAGATGGATGGACTCCAACTCCCAGAATTCCTCAGCCAGATGCTTTAAGATGGATGGACTCCAACTCCCAGAATTCCTCAGCCAGATGCTTTAAGATGGATGGACTCCAACTCCCAGAATTCCTCAGCCATATGCTTTAAGATGGATGGACTCCAACTCCCAGAATTCCTCAGCCAGATGCTTTAAGACGGGTGGATGTCAACTCCCAGAATTCCTCAGCCATATGCTTTAAGATGGATGGACTCCAACTCCCAGAATTCCTCAGCCACAATGCTTTAAGATGGATGGACTCCAACTCCCAGAATTCCCCAGCCATATGCTTTAAGATGGATGGACTCCAACTCCCAGAATTCCTCAGCCACAATACTTTAAGATGGATGGACTCCAACTCCCAGAATTCCTCAGCCAGATGCTTTAAGATGGATGGACTCCAACTCCCAGAATTCCTCAGCCATATGCTTTAAGATGGATGGACTCCAACTCCCAGAATTCCTCAGCCAGATGCTTTAAGACGGGTGGATGTCAACTCCCAGAATTCCCCAGCCACAATGCTTTAAGATGGATGGACTCCAACTCCCAGAATTCCTCAGCCAGATGCTTTAAGATGGATGGACTCCAACTCCCAGAATTCCTCAGCCACAATGCTTTAAGATGGATGGACTCCAACTCCCAGAATTCCTCAGCCACAATGCTTTAAGATGGATGGACTCCAACTCCCAGAATTCCTCAGCCACAATGCTTTAAGATGGATGGACTCCAACTCCCAGAATTCCCCAGCCACAATGCTTTAAGATGGATGGACTCCAACTCCCAGAATTCCCCAGCCACAATGCTTTAAGATGGATGGACTCCAACTCCCAGAATTCCCCAGCCAGGATGCTTGAAGACAGGTGGAAGTCAACTCCCAGAATTCCTCAGCCACGATGCTTTAAGCTGGATGGACTCCAACTCCCAGAATTCCCCAGCCAGGATGCTTGAAGACAGGTGGACGTCAACTCCCAGAATTCCCCAGCCACAATGCTTTAAGATGGATGGACTCCAACTCCCAGAATTCCTCAGCCACAATGCTTTAAGATGGATGGACTCCAACTCCCAGAATTTCTCAGCCACGATGTTTTAAGATGGATGGACTCCAACTCCCAGAATTCCCCAGCCAGGATGCTTGAAGACGGGTGGACGTCAACTCCCAGAATTCCTCAGCCACGATGTTTTAAGATGGATGGACTCCGACTCCCAGAATTCCCCAGCCACAATGCTTTAAGATGGATGGACTCTGACTCCCAGAATTCCCCAGCCAGGATGCTTGAAGACAGGTGGACGTCAACTCCCAGAATTCCTCAGCCACAATGCTTTAAGATGGATGGACTCCAACTCCCAGAATTCCTCAGCCACGATGTTTTAAGATGGATGGACTCCAACTCCCAGAATTCCCCAGCCAGGATGCTTGAAGACGGGTGGACGTCAACTCCCAGAATTCCTCAGCCACGATGTTTTAAGATGGATGGACTCCGACTCCCAGAATTCCTCATTTAGCCTGCTTTAAGATGGATGGACTTCAACTCCCAGAATTCCCCAGCCAGGATGCTTGAAGATGGATGGACTCCAACTCCCAGAATTCCTCAGCCACGATGTTTTAAGATGGATGGACTCCAACTCCCAGAATTCCTCATTTAGCCTGCTTTAAGATGGATGGACTTCAACTCCCAGAATTCCTCAGCCAGCCTGCTTTAATTAGTTCGCATCTTACCACCATATGTTTATTCACCTTTCAAGGTTACAGGCAGTCCTCGAGTTACAACCACCATTGAGCCCAAAATTTCTGTTGCTAAGTGAGTCTGCTGTAAATACATACCAATTTCCAAGCACTCAAATCCCAGGGTACTGCAATGCAAGAGCAGAACAGAAAGAACAGAACAGAACAACAGAGTTGGAAGGGACCTTGTGTAGGTCATCTAGTCCAACCCCCTTCCTGTTTGTATGTTACTCTTTTCAGGGCTGTTGTAACTTGGAACAGTCACTAAACGAATGACTATAAGATGAGAACTACCAGTTCTTCATAATCACTTAAAAAACAAAACATCGCACCCAATAGTCCCAAAATAGTCCCATATTCAACGGGACCAGTCAGCCACAAAAAAACAATTCTGAACCTCAGGCCAGGATCACACATCCAACTAAACCATGATTTACAACACCCTGGTTTGCTAAATAAACCACAATGGGCTTCTCCCACTCCGCAAGCCAAAATCAAGCCAAACTCCATTATATCTCAACAGCAACAACAACAAAAAAGCTGGCTGAAATTCTAGAATGCTGGTGTCACAGCGCAAAAAAAAACCCCTTCTTTTTCCAATTTGTGAAATATATCCGGTCTCCTGAGATTTTCCTGGAGTGTAACAGCAAGCCATAAACATTAAAAAGTCTGAGAGTTTTTAACTTCAAGCCCCCCTAAGAGATTCGGAGGGTAGGTGACAGCAAGTTAAATCAAGATTCTTCCCCTTTTGTTGCAAGAAAAATAAAAGAAGCAGTTAGACCCCAAAAAATGGGATTTACAATACAATAGCAGAGTTGGAAGGAACCTTGGAGGTCATCTAGTCCAACCCCTTGCCTAGGCAGGAAACCCTATACCGTTTCAGACAAACGGCTATCCAACATCTTCTTAAAGACTTCCAGGGTTGGGGCATTCGCAACTTCTGGAGGCAACTTCTGTTCCACTGACTAATTGTTCTTTTAGTGAATTCTTCCTTAGGTCTAACTTAGATTGTCAATAAAATACAATACAATAGCAGAGTTGGAAGGGATCTTGGAGGTCATCTAGTCCAACCCCCTGCCTAGGCAGGAAACCCTATACCGTTCCAGACAAATGGCTATCCAGCATCTTCTTGAAGACTTCCAGGGTTGGGGCATTCACAACTTCTGGAGGCAAGGAGTTCCACTGGTTAATTGTTCTCACTGTCAGGAAATTTCTCCTCAGTTCTAAGTTGCTTCTCTCCTGGATTAGTTTCCACCCATTGCTTCTTGTTCTGTTTCTTGGAAGTAAAAGCAGTCCTCGACTTATGACCAAAATCAGCTCCAAATTGACGTGGCTAAATGAAACATTCGTAAAGGGGTGTTTTCCCCTGCTTTGCACCCTTCCTTGCTTGCCACCGTTGTTAAGCGAATCACTGCGGATGTTCAAGTTAGTCCCCTGGTTGTTAAGTGAATCTGGCTTCGTTGAGTTTGCTTGTCGGAAGGTCGCCAAAGGGGGTCACGTAACCCCGGGGACGCTGCGACGGTCATAAATAGGAGTCAGTGGGCAAGCGTCTGCATTCTGATCACATGGCCACGGAGATCCAGGTGGTCCTCAACTTACAACGATTGAACGCTTAGCGACCGTTCAAAGTTACAGTGGGAGTAAAAAAAAGGTCACTTAGGATCGTTTTCACACTTAACAACCGTTGCAACTTCCCCATGGTTACGTGGTGAAAATTCAGAGGTTGGCCCAGATGCTACAACCACGCCAACAGCCCGAATTTGGATCACGTAACTGTGGAGATACTTCCATGGTCATTAAGTGAGGACTAGGTATAAAGTCACTTTTTTCAGTGCTTCTGTAACTTTGGACGCTTGCTACATCAGAATCAGAACAGAGCTGTTCAAGGAGAGAAGCAACCTGGAATTGAGCTGGAAGGGACCTTGGAGGTCTTCTAGTCCAGCCCCCTGCTCAAGCAGGAGACCCTATCCCGTTTCAGACAAGTGGCTGTCCAGTCTCTTCTTAAAAACCTCAAATGATGATGAAGCATCCACAACCTCTGGTGGCAAGCTGTTCCACTGGTTAATTGTCCTCTCTGTTAGGAGGTTTCTCCTCAATTCCAGGTTGCTTCTCTCCTTGAACAGTTTCCATCCGTTGTTTCTCGCTAAGTGGAAGGCTGCCACTTTGTCATTGTGTAAATCGTCTCTTGCTTGAGGCAGGGGGTTGGACTAGAAGACCTCCCGAGGCCCCTTTGAACTCGGGCTACATGGATCCAGAGTTTTCCTGGAAGCTGTTATTCCCAAAAGAGAGGAGAACGTTATTAAACCATCAACCACAGCAGTGGTGGGTTTCTGCAGGCTCGCACCTACTCGCGAGAGCCGGAGGGTGAAATTTAGAGAGCCGGTGAGAGGGGGTTCCACCGGCGGACCCAGAAGTAAGTCTGGCCTGCCGCTGCCGGTAACCCAGTGGGAAGGGAAGGAAAGGAAGGCAGAAAGTAAGAAAGGAAGGAAAGAAAGGAAAGAGAGAGAGAGAGAGAGAGAGAGAGAGAGAGAGAGAGAGAGAGAGAGAGAGAGAGAGAGAGAGAATTTATCATCACAATTGAGGCCAAAATGTTGGTTGCTAAGCAAGAGCGTTGTTAAATGAGTTTCACCGCATTTTACAAGTTGGCCACTCTCACCCTGTCACATGACTGCCAAGCCACACCCACAAAATAGGCCACACCTACAGAGTAGGTTCTAAAAAAAATTGAAACCCACCACTGAACCACAGCCAGAAACTAGCAAGCAAGGCTGCTACTCAAGGCTTCTAACTTGTTTTCTGCAAATAAATTCCAGATATATCAGCCTTCAATTTCCATTCATCGCCAACCAGGGAGCAACGAACAATGGCTTAAAAAAAAACCCAGAAAGGAATGCATTCTTGGCTAGAGTCAGTCCGTCTGTTTCAGCAAGGAATTATTTCCTGGAAAAACATCCTCAAACTGCCTTTTGCAAATTGCATTTTGGGATAATCCTATTGTTGTTCCCTTTATTTCAGTGGAAGTGGGGGGAGGAGGGAAATTTTCCCCATCTGCTGCAAAGGAAGTTGCTCCTTTCCCTGTTAGGCTTGTAACAGGGCTCACTTACTAGAGCCGCCTGCCTTTTACAGTGGTGCTTTGCAACTTTAAGTCTGAAGGACTTCAGCTCCCAGAATTCTCCAGCCAGCAAAGCTGTCAGTGTCAGGGCCTGGGCCAGGGGTCCCCAACCTTTGCAACTTTAAGTCTGAAGGACTTCAGCTCCCAGACTTCTCCAGCCAGCAAAGCTGTCAGTGTCAGGGCCTGGGCCAGGGATCCCCAACCTTTGCAACTTTAAGTCTGAAGGACTTCAGCTCCCAGACTTCTCCAGCCAGCAAAGCTGTCAATGTCAGGGCCTGGGCCAGGGGTCCCCAACCTTTGCAACTTTAAGTCTGAAGGACCCTTCAGACTTAAAGCTGCAAAGGTTGAAGACCCCTGTTCTGGAGAACGTCTCAGGTCTTCTCCCCGCTGGCAATGTTTGGAGGAGGACTTGAAGGTTCAAGAGATGACACTTTGGCTGAAAGCCAAGACCATGGTGTCCCCTCTAGACTATCAGAAAAGGGCTGCCGATTTTTCACAAGCCACTGGTACATAGACTAGTAGTGATGGGATTCAAAAAGTTTTTACTACTGGTTCTATCGGCATGGCTTGGTGAGTGTGGATTGATGGGCATGGCAGGGGAAGGATACTGCAAAATCTCCATTTCTTTCTAATCGCCTGGGACTCGGGAGGCAGAGAATAGATGGGGGCGGGGCCAGCCAGAGGTGGCATTTACCGGTTCTCCAAACTACTCAAAATTTCCACTACGGGTTCTCCAGAACTGGTCAGAACCAGTTGAATACCACCTCTGACTTAGATGGAGGCCTTTGAACTCTGGTGCTGGAGAAGACTCCCGCGAGTCCCTTGGACTGCAAGGCCATCCAACTGGTCAGTCCATGAGGAGATCCACCCTGGCTGCTCTTTAGAAGGCCAGATCCTGAAGAGGAAACTCAAAGACTTTGGCCACCTGATGAGAAGGAAAAAGGACTCCCTGGAGAAGAGCCTCATGCTGGGAATGATGGAGGGCAAAAGAAGAAGAAGGGGACGGCAGAGAAGGAGGGGGCTGGATGGAGTCACCGAAGCAGCTGGCGTGAGCTTCAATGGACTCCAGGGGATGGGAGAGGACAAGAAGGCCTGGGGGAACATTCTCCATGGGGTCGCGATGGTCAGACACAACTTCGCAACTAACAACTACTGTGTCTGTCTGTCTGTCTGTCTATCCTGCAAGTCCCTTGGACTGCAAGGCCATCCAACCGGTCAGTCCTAGAGGAGATCCACCCTGACTGCTCTTCAGAAGGCCAGATCCTGAAGGGGAAACTTAAAGACTTTGGCCACCTAAGGAGAAGGAAGAAGGACTCCCTGGAGAAGAGCCTCATGCTGGGAACGATGGAGGGCCAGAGAAGAAGAAGGGGATGGCAGAGAAGGAGGGGGCTGGATGGAGTCCACAAAGCTTCAATGGACTCCAGAGGATGGTAGAGGACAGGGAGGCCTAGAGGAACATTCTCCATGGGGTCGCGATGGTCAGACACAACTTCGCAACTAACAACTACTGTGTCTGTCTGTCTGTCTGTCTATCCTGCAAGTCCCTTGGACTGCAAGGCCATCCAACCGGTCAGTCCTAGAGGAGATCCACCCTGGCTGCTCTTTAGAAGGCCAGATCCTGAAGAGGAAACTCAAAGACTTTGGCCACCTAAGGAGAAGGAAGAAGGACTCCCTGGAGAAGAGCCTCATGCTGGGAACGATGGAGGGCAAGAGAAGAAGAAGGGGACGGCAGAGAAGGAGGGGGCTGGATGGAGTCACCAAAGCAGCCGGCGTGAGCTTCAATGGACTCCAGAGGATGGGAGAGGACAGGAAGGCCTGGAGGAACATTGCCCATGGGGTCTCCATGGGTTGGACATGACTTCACAACTAACAACAACAATCATGAAGGAAGCCCATGAAAGACCACATCTGGATCAGGAATCCTCTGAGAAACAAAAAAACAGAGCATAAATTATTTCCAGATATTTCCAGAGGTGGGTTGCTACTGTTTCGCACCGGTTCAGGCAAAACAGTAGTGGAAACTGAGACTGGGTCACCGAACTAGTAGGGACTGCAGTAGCCATGCCCCCAAATCGGTTCCTCAGTCACCCATGCCATTGCCAACTTGCTTTAAACTTTTTATTAATGTTCTGTGCATGCACAGAATAATTAAGGGCAAGTGCGCCCGGCAAACCAGCAGTAACGCCAGCAGCAACCCACTCCTGCTTTGAACCAAGCTATCCCTGAAGGAACCATGGTCTTGGCTTTCAGCCAAAGTGTCATCTCTTGAACCTTCAAGTCCTCCTCCAAACATCGCCAGCGGGGAGAAGACCTGAGAAGTTCTCCAGAATAGGGGTCTCCAACCTTTGCAACTTTAAGTCTGAAGGACTTCAGCTTCCAGAGAGAAGTCTGGGAGCTGAAGTCCTTCAGACTTAAAGTTGCAAAGGTTGGAGACCCCTGGCCCAGGCCCTGACACTGACAGCTTTGCTGGCTGGAGAATTCTGGGAGCTGAAGTCCTTCAGACTTAAAGTTGCAAAGGTTGGGGACCCCTGGCCCAGGCCCTGACACTGACAGCTTTGCTGGCTGGAGAATTCTGGGAGCTGAAGTCCTTCAGACTTAAAGTTGCAAAGGTTGGGGACCCCTGGCCCAGGCCCTGACACTGACAGCTTTGTTGGCTGGAGAATTCTGGGAGCTGAAGTCCTTCAGACTTAAAGTTGCAAAGGTTGGGGACCCCTGGCCCAGGCCCTGACACTGACAGCTTTGCTGGCTGGAGAATTCTGGGAGCTGAAGTCCTTCAGACTTAAAGTTGCAAAGGTTGGGGACCCCTGGCCCAGGCCCTGACACTGACAGCTTTGCTGGCTGGAGAATTCTGGGAGCTGAAGTCCTTCAGACTTAAAGTTGCAAAGGTTGGGGACCCCTGGCCCAGGCCCTGACACTGACAGCTTTGCTGGCTGGAGAATTCTGGGAGCTGAAGTCCTTCAGACTTAAAGTTGCAAAGGTTGGGGACCCCTGGCCCAGGCCCTGACACTGACAGCTTTGTTGGCTGGAGAATTCTGGGAGCTGAAGTCCTTGAGACTTAAAGTTGCAAAGGTTGGAGACCCCTGCTCCAGAACATGTTCCTCACCATCTTCTTGCTCGACTCGACTCTTCATGCAAGGGATGGAAGAGTCCCTAGTACAATTTTTTTCCTTTCTGAATTTAAGAACCAGATGTCGAAATGTTGGATTCATCCCAAATGAAAAGTGGCAAGTCCAAAACTTAAATGGGGGAGGATTCCCTCCAAAAATTCTTCCCTAATTTTTTTCTTATTTCCCTCTCCCCCCTTCCCCCCCCCCCCCCCCCCCGTGCACATGGGATTATTTCAAAGAAGATGCGGACAACAACAGGCGATTTGTTTCATGTACCCCAAGTTTTCTGGTCTCCATGCACAACATCTTAAGGCTTTGAGGGCTTCTGCGGATCAAAGCCTCTAATGATGGACATCTGTGCCCATCATTCTCCAAGACAGAACAATGGCGAAGTCTGTAGCATTGTGTTAAAAGTTCATATTTGGGACACTTTTCTCCTCCAACTGCTGGTGTCCCTCAAAAGAATCTCTATTTTTGTAATGGCAAACCTATGGCCGTTAAGTAAGGGTGAGGATTTACATTTAGGCATGAAAAGCGAAATGCACAGGGACAGGATAGGTGGTACCTTGCTCAATAGTAGCAACGGCGAGAGGGATCTTGGAGTCCTAGTGGACAACCATTGAAATAAGAGCCAGCCGTGGGCAGCAGCTGCCAAAAAAGCCAACCCAGTTCTAGGCTGCATCAACAGAGGGAGAGAATCAAGATCACGTGAAGGGTTAATACCACTTTTGTAACCCCTTGGGAAGGCCACACTTGGAATATTTGCATCCACTTTTGGTCGCCATGATGTAGAAAAGATGTGGAGACTCTAGAAAGAGTGCAGAGAAGAGCAACCAAGAGGATGAGGGGACTGGAGACTAAAACATAGGAGGAACGGTTGCAAGAACTGGGTAGGTCTAGTTTGATGAAAAGAAGGACCAGGGGAGTCATGATAGCAGTCTTCCAGTATCTCAGGGGTTGCCCCAAAGAAGAGGCAGTCAAGCTATTCTCCAAGGCACCTGAGGGCAGAACAAGAAGCAATGGGTGGAAACTAATCAAGGAGAGAAGCAACTTAGAACTCAGGAGGAATTTCCTGACAATGAGAACAATTAACCAGTGGAACTCCTTGCCTCCAGAAGTTGTGGATATTCCAACACTGGAAGTCTTTAAGAAGATGTTGGATAGCCGTTTGTCTGAAAGGGTATACGGCTTCCTGCCTAGGCAGGGGATTGGACTAGAAGACCTCCAAGGTCCCTTCCAACTCTGCTATTGTATTATTGTATACGTGAATCTGGCTTCCCCATTGACTTTGATTGTCAGAAGGTCGCAAAAGGGGATCACGTGACACCCCCCCCCCCCCAGGACACAGCAACTGTGGTAAATATGAACCTGCTGGAAGCTGAAGTCCTTCAGACCTAAAGTTGCAAACGTTGGGGATCCCTGGCTGCTGGGCATCTGAAATTTGATCACGTGACAGTGGGGAACGATGCGACGGTCATTAAGTGTGAGGAACAGTCCTAAGTCCACTTGTTTCAGTGCCGTTGTAACTTTGAATGGTCATTAAATGAACTCTTGTAAGCCTAGGACTGCCTGTATGTAGAATTAGAGCAGTTGATCCATAGAAGAACAGAATTGGAAGGGACCTTAGAGGTCTTCTAGTCCAACCCCCTGCTCAGTCAGAAAACCCCATGCCATTTCAGACAAATGGTTGTCCAATCTCTTCTTAACGACTTCCAGCATTGGAGCGCCCACGACAACAGAATAGCACAGTTGGAAGGGACCTTAGAGGTCTTCTAGTCCAACCCGCCTAGGCCATTTCAGACAAATCTTTCCCAGCCTTTTCTTAAAGCTCTACAAAAAAGTCGATTTAAAAACAAGGGGATATCAATTAACCACCGTTTAAGGGGAAAGTTAAGGGACTAGATCTCATGGTTCAAGGGTAAAATAATAATAATTCGCCACCATTTGTTGAGGGGGCTGCAGATAGAAATAAAAACCTCATTTTTGGCCTTGTCTTTAACAGAGGGACAAAGGAGAAATATTGGTGGATGCAGGCAAGTTTAAGAAAAGCTGACTTTGCTAAAATTCGTCCTTCTCTATAACTTTTTTTTTTAAGTTCTATCTTCAATTTTTACACCCCCAAGGGATACGGAGCTGGACCAAGTAGTATGAAAAGAGGGGGGGAAATCCCATTTATATGAAATGCATCCTTCAGGTGGGATGGGGTGAGTCGAGGTGTGGAATTCAGCCGGTTTGTACCGGTTCAGGCGATCCGGATGTTAATTTTGGAAGCTCAACAATTTAAGATTTGTGGACTTCACTCCCACAACTGTCCAGCCAGCTCAACAACATTTAAGACCCGTGGACGTCCGCTCCCAGAATTCCCCAGTTTATTTATTTTATTTATTTATTTAACACATTTATATACCGCACCTATCTCCCAATGGGACTCAGGGCGGCGCACAGGAAAGGAATAAAATGTCAAAACAATAAATGCAGAATATTAAAACGAATTAAATTAAGTTGAACCCGTGCTAAAATTATCAGTTGAAACCCATTTCTAAAATAAGATTAAAAATTTAAAACTATGCCAGGCCGGCCACGTGAAATAGGTATGTTTTTAAAGCCCGGCGGAAGAGGCGGAGGTCCGTAATTGTACGAAGGTCGGGGGGTAGGCCATTCCAGAGGGCAGGGGCTGCCACAGAGAAGGCTCTTCCCCTGGGAGTCGCCAGCCGGCATTGTCCGGCAGACGGCACCCTGAGGAGGCCCTCCCTGTGAGAGCGGACTGGTCGAAGGGAGGTATGTGGTAGGAGGCGGTCCCGCAAATAACCAGGTCCCATGCCATGGAGCGCTTTGAAGGTGGTTACTAACACCTTGAACCACACCTGGAAAGCCACAGGCAGCCAGTGCAGCTCGTGCAGGAGAGGTGTTACATGGGAGTATCTCGACACTCCCAAAATCCCCCGCACGGCTGCGTTCTGGACTAGCTGGAGCTTCCGGGTGCACCTCAAGGGGAGCCCCATGTAGAGAGCGTTACAGTAGTCTAGGCGGGAGGTGACGAGGGCTTGAGTGACCGTGCGTAGGGCAACACGATCTAGAAAGGGGCGCAACTGGCGTATCAGGTGAACCTGATAAAAGGCCCCCCCTGGCCACGGCCGTCAGATGGTCATCCAACGACAGCCGGGAGTCCAGGAGAACGCCCAAGTTGCGGGCTCTTTCCGCGGGAGCTAATGACTCGCCCCCGATAGCCAGAGATGGTACCAACTGGCTATATCGTGATGCCGGAAACCACAGGGTTAGCACACTGGCTGCAGGAATTACAATACAATAATAATACAATAGCAGAGTTGGACGGGACCTTGTAGGTCTTCTAGTCCAACCCCCTTCGTGGGCAGGAACCTTATACCATTTCAGACAAATGGCTATCTAACATCTTCTTAAAGACTTCCAGGATTGGGGCATTCACAACTTCTGGAGGCAAGCTGTTCCAGAGGTTAATTGTTCTGACTGTCAGGAAATGTCTCCTTAGTTCTAGGTTGCTTCTCTCCTGGATTAGTTTCTAACCATTGCTTCTTGACCTGCCCCCAGGTGCCTTGGAGAATAGTTTGACTCCCTCTTCTTTGTGGCACCCTCTGAGATATTGGAGCACTGCTATCATGTCTCCCCTGGTCCTTCTCTTCATCAAGCTAGACATACCCAGCTCCTGCAGCCGTTCTTCATATGTTTTAGTCTCCAATTCCCTAATCATCTTGGTTGCTCTTCTCTGCACTCTTTCCAGAGTCTCCACGTCTTTTCTACATCTTCTGGGAGTTGAAGTCCGCACATCTCACATTTGCCAAATTTAAAAAAACAAAGAGTTTGGGCCAGGTCTTAATCTGGCCTCGCACGATTGTGCAGGCCTATAAAATTGGCCACTCTGCAGACTTCACCATTCCAATTTAAAATCCTCTTCAGCCCTCTTGGGATTACAACTCCCATCCTCCCCGACATGGAGTCAAGCTGGCTGGAGCCGAGGGGAAAGAGGATCTATCCGTGCTGGGAAACACCACCACCACTTCCAGCCCTCTTTCCAGGAATGTTGGCATTTCTATATGAGGTCTGTGGTTGTTCTTTAATTCTTCCTAACCCCATGGATTTAACCGCAAAAATATTGCTTGGCTGCTAATGAACCTCTGGGTTTTCCCAGGGGCTTGGATAGATCTCGCTTCTGCATCAAAATGCTGCTTACGGTGTTACAGCATGGATTAAATGGTCTTTTAATCTATGTATTCTAATGGCCATAAAAAGGAGGGAGGGAGGGAGATGAGAGAAGGGAGGGAGAGAGAGAAGGAAGGAAGGAGAAGGAAGGAGAGAAGGGGGATGAGAGAAGGGAGATGAGAGAAGGAAGGAAGGAGAGAAAGAAGGAAGGAGGGAAGGGAGTTGAGAGAAGGAAGGATGAAAGAAAAAAGGAAAGGAAATGAGGGAAGGGAGGAGAGGAGAAGGAAGGAGAGAAGGGAGATGAAAGAAGGAAAGAAGGAAGGAGATAAAGAAGGGAGATGAGGGAAGGAAAATAAAGAAGGAAGGAAGGATAGAAGGAAGGAAGGGAGATGAGGTAAGGAAAGAAGGAAGGAAGGAGAGAAGGAAGGGAGATGAAGGAATGAAGGGAGATGAGGGAAGGGAGGAGAGAAGGAAGGAGAAGGAAGGAGGGAAGGGAGATGAAAGAAAGAAGGAAGGTGATAAGGACGGGAGATGATTAAAGGAAGGAAGGAAGGGAGGGAGAAGGAAGGAAGGAGAGAAGGAAGGGAGGTGACGGAAGGAAGGAAGGAGAGAAGGAAGGGAGGTGAAGGAAGGAAGGAATAAGGAAGGAAGGAAGGAAAGAAAGAGAGACGGAAGGGAGATCAGTGAAGGAAAGGAAGGAAGGAAGGAAGGAAGGAAGGAAGGAAGGAAGGAAGGAAGGGAGGTGAAGGAAGGAAGGAAGAAGGAAATAAAGAGAGAAGGGAGATCAGTGAAGGAAAGTAAAGAAGGAAAGAAGGAAGGAAGGAAGAAGGAAGGAAGGAAGAAAGGAAAGAGAAGGAAGAGAGATGAGTGAAGGGAAGGAAGGAAGGAAGGAATAAGGAAGGAAGGAAGGAAGGAAGGAAGAAGGAAGGAAAGAGAGAAGGAAGGGAGATCAGTGAAGGAAAGTAAGTAAGTAAGTAAGTAAGTAAGTAAGTAAGGAAGGAAGGAAGGAAGGAAGGAAGGAAGGAAGGAAGGAAGGAAGGAAGGAAGGAAGATGGAAGGAAGGAGAGAAGGAGAGAAGGAAGGGAGGTGAAGGAAGGAAGGAGGAAGGAAATAAAGAGAGAAGGAAGGGAGATGAGTGAAGGAAAGTAAAGAAGGAAAGAAGGAAGGAAGAAGGAAGGAAGGAAGGAAAGAAAGAGAAAAGGAAGGGAGATGACTGAAGGAAAGGAAGGAAGGAAGGAAGGAAGGAAGGAAGGAAGGAAGGAAGGAAGGAAGGAAGGAAGGAAGGAGCAAAACGCTCCACGACACACCCACCCCGACCCCGGACATCCAAGCGCACCCCAAAGGCGCATCCTTTTCGAATCCCTCCAAGTCCCAGCCAGCAGGGGAGAAAGCTTAGGGGGCCTTTGGGGTTGTTTATCTGGAAGGAAGTGCTTCGCTCTCGCTGAAGCGTTGCATTTCTATCAAAAGCATGTGCTCCTCTCCCTTCAGATCACTTTCTCCTGCCTACAGAATTCAGGACCAGATGCCTGGAGGGGGGGGGGGAGAAAGAGAGCAAGAAGGGGGGGAGCAGAATATCAACAGTCAGTTTCGCTTGAAGCTCAACTCAGACACAAACACATTCGCCCTCCCTCCGAGCCCCACACCCCCACGGCCATCCCACCTCTCCCTCTGAATTCACACCTCTTCCCCCCAAAGGAGCAGGAAAACAAGGGGAAATAAGAAGGAGAGGAGAGGATACAATAGGGAATAGAGTAGAGTAGAGTAGAGTAGAGTAGAGTAGAGTAGAGTAGAGTAGAGTAGAGTATGGAATGGAAAGGAAAAGAATAAGGAATAGAATAGAATAGAATAGAATAGAATAGAATAGAATAGAATAGAATAGATGGGAATGGAATGGAAAGGAAAAGAATAAGGAATAGCATAGCATAGCATAGAATAAAGAAAGGGGAGAGGAGAGGAGAAAATAGGAATACAATGCAGAATAGAATGTAGGATAGGATAGGATAGGATAGGACAGAGCACAGAACAGCACAGGAAAGAAGTTGGAAGGGACCTTGGAGGTCTTCTAGTCCAACCCCCTGCTTTGGCAGGAAACCCTCTCCCATTTCAGACCAACGGCTATCCAATCTCTTCTTAAAAACTGCTGGAGCATTCACAACATCTGGAGACAAGTTGTTCCACTGGTTAATTGTTCTAACTGTCAGGAAATTCCTCCTCAGTTCTAAGTTGCTTCTCTCCTTGATTAGTTTCCACCCATGGCTTCTTGTTCTGCCCTCAGGTGCCTTGGAGAATAGCTTGACTCCCTCTTCTTTGTGGCACCCTCTGAGATATTGGAAGACTGCTATCATGTCTCCCCTGGTCCTTCTTTTCATTCAACTAGACATACCCAGTTCCTGCAATCATTCCTCATATGTCTTAGCCTCCAGTCCCCTAATCATCTTGGTTGCTCTTCTTTGCACTCTTTCCAGAGTCTCCACATCTTTTCTACATCGTGGGACCAAAACTGGATGCAAATATTCCAAGTGTGGCCTTCCCAAGGGATTACAAAAGTGGTATTAACCCTTCCCGTGATCTTGATTCTCTCCCTAGAACTGGGTTGGCTTTTTTGGCAGCTGCTGCCCACGGCTGGCTCACATTTGGTGGGGAGGGTCTTTCCGAAAGCTCCTTCTCCGAAAATCCATGCTTGCTTATTGAATTTGTATCCTGTCTTTATATTTTTACAAGTAATTAAAGGCAGCGGACATACCTAATACTCCTTCCTCCTCCTCTTTTCTCCACAACAACCCTGTGAGGTAGGCTGGGCTGAGTGAGAGGGATGCCTAAATTGGGACTAGAACTCACAGTCTCCTGGTGACTGGCCCAAAGTCACCCAGTTGACTTTCATGCCTAAATTGGGACTAGAATTCACTGTCTCCTGGTGCTTTGCCCAAAGTAACCCAGTCAACTTTCATGCCTAAGATGGGACTAGAATTCACCACCACCTCGTAGTGGACCCAAAGTCACCCAGCCGGCTTTCATATCTAAGGTAGCACTAGAATTCACAGACTCTTAGTGATTTACCCAGTCAGCTTTCATGCTTAAGACGGGACTAGAATTCACCATCTCCTGGTGACGGGCCCAAAGCCACCCAGCCCAATTTCATGCCTACAATGGCACTAGAATTCACCGCCACCTGGTGATTGGCCCAATCACCCAGTTCACTTTCATGCCTACGATGGCACTAGAATTCACTGCCACCTGGTGATTGGCCCAATCACCCAGTTCACTTTCATGCCTACGATGGCACTAGAATTCACTGCCACCTGGTGATTGGCCCAATCACCCAGTTCACTTTCATGCCTACGATGGCACTAGAATTCACCGCCACCTGGTGCTTGGCCCAAAGTCACCCAGCAGGCTGTCATGTCTCAGGTAACACTAGAACTCAGTCACACAGCTTTCCATGGCTAAGACAGGACTAGAATTCACCGTCTCCTGGTGATTGACCCAAAGTCACACAGCTTTCCATGGCTAAGACAGGACTAGAATTCACCGTCTCCTGGTGATTGACCCAAAGTCACACAGCTTTCCATGGCTAAGACAGGACTAGAATTCACCGTCTCCTGGTGATTGACCCAAAGTCACACAGCTTTCCATGGCTAACACAGGACTAGAATTCACCGTCTCCTGGTGATTGACCCAAAGTCACACAGCTTTCCATGGCTAACACAGGACTAGAATTCACCGTCTCCTGGTGATTGACCCAAAGTCACACAGCTTTCCATGGCTAAGACAGGACTAGAATTCACCGTCTCCTGGTGATTGACCCAAAGTCACACAGCTTTCCATGGCTAAGACAGGACTAGAATTCACCGTCTCCTGGTGATTGACCCAAAGTCACACAGCTTTCCATGGCTAAGACAGGACTAGAATTCACCGTCTCCTGGTGATTGACCCAAAGTCACCCAAAAGTGTGCATTTAACAAATGTCACCCAGTCGGCTTTCATGCCTACGATTGGACTACCACTCACCGCCACCTAGCAATTAGCCCAAAGTCGCCCAGCTGGCTTTTACATCTAGGATGGGACTAGAATTCCCAATTTCCTGATTTCCAGCCTGCTACCGTAGCCGCTAGGGTCCACAACCGACTCAATCCCGCCAAACCAGCAACAAAATCTAGGGAGCAGCGGTACCTGGATGGCTGCATTCACACAACGCGTTAAAGGCCAATCCTAGGTTCAACGCAACACCGGGGCTGCGTTGACACCTTGCCCATGGGTCCACGGCATTGCCTGGTTTGGCTCAGATGCAAATGCCCCTATGTGGAAGCCCAACTAGCCCAAGGGGGGTCTCCAAATGGGGTTGCTTTAAGCCTTGTGGACTTCAACTCCCAGAATCCCTCAGCCAGCATTGCTGAGGAATTCTGGGAGGCTGAGGAATTCTGGGACTTGAAGTCCACAAGTCTTAAAAGTAGCCAGACTACTTCACAGGGTCCCTTAAGCGAACCCAGCTTTGACTTTGCTTTTGGGAAGGTCGCAAAGGAAGATCACGTGACCCAGAGATGCTCCAACCCTCAGAAGGAATCCGAATTTTGCCTAGAATCCAAATTTTGACCAGGCGACCGCAGGGGATGCTACGACCGTCGTAAGTGGGAGGAGCCACTTTTTTTCAGTGCAGTTGTAACTTCAAACAGTCACTACATAACTGCTTCCAAAGTCCAGGACTATCTCTTTCTTGCATTTTTTTTTTTACGGGCTTTCAAACTGTTAGGTTGGCAGAAGCTGGGACAAGTCCAAGGAGCTTCCTCTGTTACGCAGTGCTAGGGATTCGAACCGCCGACCGTTCTGATCAACAAGCTCAGCCACTGGGCCACAGTGGCTCAGTGGCTGAGCCTTAAAGTACAGCTGATTTGACCGGGCCTGGATTCTTCCTTACCCTTAAAACGTTTGACGGGGAAAAGTTAAACCTGTTTAAAATTCTCTCCAGTTCGCAATTGCATCATCTAAGTGCCTCAACAGGGACAAAAGAACGATCCTGTAAACAGATTTTATTTACTGATATATCTCCCCCTAACTCACCCCAAATGTCTTTGAAATAAATCATCCTCTTCTACTTCCAATTCTATTTCTTTTTTTAAAAAAACAACCTGTGAAATATATTGGCTTTTAAACAGTACCACATGCACCCAACCGAAGAAACGTACGATATTTCTCTTTGCACAGGCCAGAATTTTCCAGATTCACCCAAATTTTAAGCTCTACTGATTTCACGTCTAAGGTCCAGCACCGGCTTTAGTTTAAACTTTCCCATAGAATAATAACAATAACAATAATAACAACAACAATAACAACAACAACAGAGTTGGAAGGGTCTTTGGAGGTCCTCTAGTCCAACCCCCTACTTAGACAGGAAATCCTACACCACTTCAGACAAATGGCTGTCTAATCTCTTCTTAAAAACCTCCAGTGATGAAGCACCCATAGCTTCTAGTGGCAAGCTGTTCCACTGGTTATTTTTTCTCACTGTCAGGAAATTTCTCCTCATTTCTAGGTTGTTTCTCTCCTTGACTGCTTTCCACCCATTGCTTCTTGTCCCGCCTTCAGGTACCTTGGAGAATAGCTTGACTCCCTCTTCTTTGTGGCAATCCCTGAGAGATTGGAAGACTGCTATCATGTCTCCCCTGGTCCTTCTTTTCATTAAACTAGACACATCCAGTTCCTGCAACCGTTCTTCATATATTTTAGCCTCCAGTCCCCTAATCCTCTTGGTTGCTCTTCTCTGCACTCTTTCCAGAGTCTCCATGTCTTTTCTACATCGTGGTGACCAAAACTGGATGCAAATATTCCAAGTATGGCCTTCCCAAGGCCTTATAAAGTGGTATTAACCCTTCACGGGATCTTGAATCTCTCCCTCTGTTGATGCAGCCTAGAACTACAGTAGTTGGCTTTTTAAACTCACAGGATTTAAAATGCAAGCCTTTTTCTATTGGCTGGGCCTGCAAACTCACCACTCCATCCCATTCCATCATCCTTCCTAAAGCAAAGATTTCCAAGCTGCTCCCTTCAGACTCATCACTTCCCCTATTGCTAACTGAAGCTAATCGCATTATTTCTGACCAGCTCAAAAAACAAAGAGAGAGAGGAGGTGGGGGAGAGAGAGAGAGAGAGAGAACAAAACTCTTGGCATGCTCTATAGAACCTCTTGACACCCTGCCTCTTGTTTGCAAAGGCCTGGGGCATCACAGCTCTCGCCTCCCAATCAGGAGGTTGGGAGTTCAATCCTAGGTTGAGGCAGATGTAGGGTCTCCTGCTTGGGCAGGGGGTTGGACTAGATGACCCGCAAGGTCCCTTCCAACTCTGTTCATCTGTTACTCCTTCCTTCCTTCCTTCCTTCTTTCCTTCCTTCCTTCCTAGGTAGAGGCAGATGTAGGGTCTCCTGCTTGGGCAGGGGGTTGGACTAGATGACCTGCAAGGTCCCTTCCAACTCTGTTCATCTGTTACTCCTTCCTTCCTTCCTTCCTTCCTTCCTTCCTTCCTTCCTTCCTTCCTTCCTTCCTTCCTTCCTTCCTTCCTTCCTTCCTAGGTAGAGGCAGATGTAGGGTCTCCTGCTTGGGCAGGGGGTTGGACTAGATGACACGCAAGGTCCCTTCCAACTCTGTTCATCCGTTAATAAAACTGGGGAAGTGCCCCTATAACTGGAGAGGGGATATTGCTCTGAGTAAGAGGAGCAAACCGGTCTGTATCCACTGAGTAAGTCATCCGTTTTCCGTCAAGGGGGGGGGAGGAGCGTTTGCTCGTTCCGAAGCTAAATTGTCTTTAAAATAAATACAAAAAATATATTCTGGAGATCAAGATTCCATCTTTCTCATCACGTTTCTGCTCCCTGTAACCGTGTGGCTTTAACTCCCTTAATCCTCGAATTCCTGCAGGAGCAAAAACTGCATTACAGTTTCTCTTTTCAAGGGACCACTGCAGCCCGCAGGTGGGGGGGTGGGGGCGTAGAGAGAGAGAGAGAATCAAGCCGCTAGTCCCTAAGGTGTGTGTGTGTGGGGGGGGGGAACCCCCACCCTTCTCAATCCCCACCAGTCGCTTTTGGGGTGCCTCCTAGCATTTCCATTCCCTTTTTGCCCCTCCATCAACACAAGCAGTTTTATTTGTGGGGTTTTTATAGTTCCCAGAAAGAGCCGAGAAATAGAAACGTATAATTGGCTCAAAGTCACCCAGAGATTTTCCCTGACAGTGAAAGGGGGGTGGGGGGGTGGAGTGAGTGGGGTGGGGAAAGGATTGACTGAGATCTCCCAGCTGGAGTTCCACTCTGGAGCGATCTCAGCTAATGAATTACGATCTCGGAGGGATCACTGTTCCAAAAAGAACACGGAGTGCAAGGTTTTTTTTTCTTTTTTCTCCCTTTCGCCCTTCTGCTTTGCACTTTCCCATCTGTGAAATGGGCGCACGCGAGCGATTGGCTTTTCGGGGATTAATACAATACAATACAATACAATAGCAGAGTTGGAAGGGACCTTGGAGGTCTTCTAGTCCAACCCCCTGCGTGGGCAGGAACCTTATGCCATTTCAGACAAATGGCTATCTAACATCTTTTTAAAGGCTTCCAGGGATTGGCACGGGACTGGGGAGGAAGAGGAGGACGGGGGAGGGAGCTTGCAATCCTTCCCCATTCCCCCCACCCAGTTTCTGCACCCTGAGAGCGAAGAGCATCCCTCTCCCCCTCAACACACACACATATACACACACAAGAGTTCTGCAGACACAGCCGGCAACCAACAATTTGCACTGTAGAGCTACCCCAGGTGACACCTCGTTTGCATTGTGGCTACAGCTAGGCAAATCAAAGCTCCACAAAAAGGGGATTTTTCCCCAACTTGGAGATTGGAAGGAAGAAGAGAGAAATAAGTCATCCAAAGCTGTGTGGGGTTGTTTTTTTTTTTCTTCAAATAAAGCCATCTCTTTGGATCGGGCACCTTCCCCCTTTTACACCCCCGAGTTACCAAAGAGGGAAAGGCACTGGAGCACTGAGACACCTTTCAGAAATAACGCTTGGCATTCAGATGGGGGGAACCAGGTTATCCATGCAACACACGCAAACACACCCCGATTGGCAGGTGTTGCGTAAGGGCTTGGATAGGTAGGGGGGAAAGGGGGATCTATGAAGAAGGTTGGTGGGGGGGGGGGAGTGAGAGAGAGGGAAAGAGAGAGAGACTTAGCTCAGGGGTCTCCAACCTTTGCAACTTTAAGTCTGAAGGACTTCAGCTCCCAGAATTCTCCAGCCAGCAAAGCTGGCTGGAGAATTCTGGGATCTGAAGTCCTTCAGACTTAAAGTTGCAAAGGTTGGAGACCCCTGACTTAGCTAACTTCACACACACCCCAAAAATGGGGGGCTGGGGTTTGCAGGGATTGGTAAAAGCTAGGGGTTGTAGTTTTTTTTGGAATGGGTCAGGGTAGATTTTTGCCTTTTCTTGAGACTAAGAGCAGCCCATGGGAAGCATTGGGTGTAAAAGCTCTTTGTTGGAGAAGGGAAGAAGGGAAGGGGGGAAAGGAAAGGAAAGGAAGAGAAGGGGAGAAAGAGAAAAAAAGGAGAGGCGAGGGGAAGGGGAGGAGAAGGGACGGAGGGAGGGGAGGGAGGAGGAAAAAGAGAGGAAGGGAAGGGAGAAAAAGCAGGGGAAAGGAAAGAAATAAAGGAAGGTAGGGAAGGGAAAGATGGAAATGGGAATGAAATGGAGGAAGGAGGGAGGGAGGGAGGAAAGGAAGAAGGAAAAAGAGAGGAAGGAAAGGGACAGAAAGGCAGGGGAAAGGAGAGGAGAGGAAAGAAGGAAAGGAAGGGAAAAGAAAGGAGAAAAGGAGAGGAGAGGAAATAAAGGAAGGTAGGAATGGGAAGGGAAGAATGGAAATGGAAATGGAGGAGGGAGGGAGGGAAGGAAGAAGGAAAAAGAGAGGAAGGAAAGGGACAGAAAGGCAGGGGAAAGGAGAGGAAAGAAGGAAAGGAAAAGAAAGGGGAAAGGAGAGGAAGATAGGAAAGGGAAGGAAAGAATGGGAATGGAGGAAGAAGGCAGGAAAGGAGGAAAGGAAGAAGGTAAAAGAGAGGAAGGAAAAGGACAGAAAGGCAGGGGAAAGGAAAGGAGAGAGAAAAAAGGAGGAAATAAAGGAAGGGAAGAATGGAAAAGGACATGGAGGAAGAAAGAAGGGAGGGAGGAAAGGAAGAAGGAAAAAGAGGAAGAATGGGAAAAGGGAGGGGAGGGAGAGGGTCCCCTTGCTGCCCACCAGAAAGAGAGCCCAACCGTGCCAATCTCTCCCTCCCCCTCCCAAAAAAAACCCAAAAGGCAACGGCTCACCCTTCTCCATGCCAACCGGAGCCCAAAGCCTCACCCACCGCTCCTTCGCCTCTCGCCCATCTCTTCCCGAAAACCCTCCTGCCCTCCGCCGCGTTCGCCCTTCGCCAGCAAGGCAGGCGGGCAGCGCGCGCCTCTGTGTGTGTGTGTGTGTGTGTGTGGACGGGGTGTGCGTGCTTGTGTGTGTGTGTGTGTTTGAACAAGAATGTGTATTACAGCTGTGGGAGAAGCAGAAGTCCTGCGGAAGTCAAGAACGGCAAAGGGACCGCTTCTCTCTCTCTCTCTCTCTCTTTCATTTTTTCCTTCCCGTTTTCTTGCACTTGGGTCTTATACACATACACACACACACGGGCACACGCGCTAGCGGGCACAGCGCACACCCCGACACACATGTCCATCTCACACACACACACACACACACACAGAGAGACCAGCGGAGTCATTGATTTATATATATAAATCATATATGTATATGTGCCTGTTAGGTTTTTGAGCTGATCAATAAATAAACCAGTATGCTTCCTCCCTTAATTGGGGCTTAACAGGGTGCTGTGACACGACCATATACATCTATCAGGAGGAGAACCTGGTGGCTTAGTGGCTAAAACATCTGCCTCACATGTAATACTTCCCTGGTTCGAATCCCAGTCAGGGTCTGGCTAGCTGATGAGAGCTAAATAGCTCGCAATAGATCTATCCTGGTCTCCCTGATTTATTTATTGATCAGCACAAAAACGTAACACACACACACACACATATATTCATCCCTAGGCTTTCCCCTCGATGGATGTCGATGGCTCGGTTCGGCTCAAAGGCACAATCGCCCGCGGGAGGAACGGCCCAGCCCGGTCTGCCGTGGGTCCACACGTCCACACCCCCTCCACCCCCGCGTGCCCCCTCCCCAAACGCCACTTCCATTTCCTTCTTTCTTTTAAGTTGCTTTCAGCCTGCCCCAAATAAGACCCCCCCCCACCCTCCCCTTCCCAGCCGGGACAGGGGCAAAAAAATAAAAATAAAAATTACTTCCCATCGCCCCCCCCCGCCCCCCGCCCCCCCCCCGCTCACTCTCTCCCCCCCCCTTCCCTTCCCGTCTGCTCTCCTTCCCCCTCCTTGCCAAGCCCCCTCCCCAAAATCTGGGCAGGTGCACGCCGGCTACTCCTCCACAC
>CM077648.1:119600795-119618295 GCA_039707465.1 Rhabdophis nuchalis
ATGAGGGAATAAATGAGGAACTCATCAAATTTGAAGATGACATCAAGCTGGCAGGAGTAGCCAACCATCCAGAAGATAGGCTTAAGATACAGAAGGATCTTGACAGACTTGAACATTGAGCACTATCTAGTAAAATGAAATTCAAGGGTGAAAAAAGTAAGGTCCTACATTTAGGCAAGAAAAGGGAAATGCACAGGTACAGGCTAGGTCAGTGATGGCGAACCTATGGCACGCGTGCCACAGGTGGCACGTGGAGCGGTTTGGCAGGGCACGCGAGGCGTTCTCCTTTCAGCTGATTCAGACATTTTTGGAGCCATTTTTCACCCTCCCCAGGCTTTATAAGAGCTTCCCTGAGGCCTCTGGAGCAGGGGTCTCCAACCTTTGCAACTTTAAGTCTGAAGGACTTCAGCTCCCAGACTTCTCCAGCCAGCAAAGCTGTCAGTGTCAGGGCCTGGGCCAGGGGTCCCCAACCTTTGCAACTTTAAGTCTGAAGGACTTCAGCTCCCAGAATTCTCCAGCCAACAAAGCTGTCAGTGTCAGGGCCTGGGCCAGGGGTCCCCAACCTTTGCAACTTTAAGTCTGAAGGACTTCAGCTCCCAGACTTCTCCAGCCAGCAAAGCTGTCAGTGTCAGGGCCTGGGCCAGGGGTCCCCAACCTTTGCAACTTTAAGTCTGAAGGACTTCAGCTCCCAGACTTCTCCAGCCAGCAAAGCTGTCAGTGTCAGGGCCTGGGCCAGGGGTCCCCAACCTTTGCAACTTTAAGTCTGAAGGACTTCAGCTCCCAGACTGAAGTCTGGGAGTTGAAGTCCTTCAGACTTAAAGTTGCAAAGGTTGGAGACCCCTGCTCTGGAGGACTAAACATGACGCTACGAGCAAAATGGAAGTGACTTCCGGTTTGCTCATAGGGCCTTTTATAGTCCTCCAGAGCCTTCAGGGAAGCCTCCTGAATGTCCCTGAAGCCTCTAGAGGTCTAAAAAAGGTCATATCAGCAAACTGGAAGTGACTTCCGTTTTGCTCGAAGTGGCCCCTGTTTTTGCCCTCCCCAGGCTCCTATAAAGCCTCTGGAGCCTGGGGTGGGCGAAAAAGACATGTAAAAAATGGGGGGGGGGAGTACCTGTCATGCATGCATGCGCACTGGGGTGCACGCATTGCATTACGGGTGTGGCATGCTGGCGCACTACCCCCCTGCGCCCCCCCCCTTATGGCACACAAGCCTAAAAAGGTTCGCCATCACTGGTATAGATGGTACCTTGCTCAATAATAGTATCCTATTCTATTCTATTCTATTCTATCTATCTATCTAATCTATCTATCTAATCTATCTACAGTAGCTATCTGTCTGTCTGTCTGTCTATCTATCTATCCATCCATCCATATCCATCTACAGTATCTATCAATCTATCTAATAATAATAATAATTTTATTGTCATTGTACTAAAATTACAATGAAATTGGTTAATCTATCTATCTACAGTATCTATCTATCTATCCATCCATCCATCCATCCATCCATCCATCCATCCATCCATCCATCCCTATCTATCTATCTATCTATCTATCTATCTATCTATCTATCTATCTATCTATCTATCTATCTATCTATCTATCTATCTATCTACAGTATCTAGCTAGCTAGCTAGCTATATATCTATCTATATATCTATCCATCTATCTAATCTATCTACAGTAACTAATTTCCGCTACAGGTTCTCTGAACTACTCAAAATTTTCGCTACCGGTTTTCCGAACTACTCAAAATTTCCGCTAACGGTTCTCCGAACTACTCAAAATTTCTGCTACCAGTTTTCCGAACTACTCTAAATTTCCACTACCGGTTCTTCGAACTACTCAAAATTTTCGCTATCGGTTCTCCGAACTACTCAAAATTTCCACTGCCGGTTCTCAGAACTACTCAAAATTTCCGCTACCGGTTCTCCGAACTACTCAAAATTTCTGCTACTGGTTTTCCGAACTACTCAAAATTTCCGCTACCGGTTCTTCGAATTACTCAAAATTTCCGCTACAGGTTCTCTGAACTATTCAAAATTTTCGCTACCGGTTTTCCGAACTACTCAAAATTTCCACTACCGGTTCTTCGAACTACTCAAAATTTTCGCTACCGGTTTTCCGAACTACTCAAAATTTCTGCTACTGGTTCTCCAGAACCTGTCAAAACCGGCTGAATTTCACCCCAGCTTGGACTTAAAGGCTGGAACAAGCCAGGTTCTGAACCTGGCTTGTTTTTAATGTGGGAACAGGATTATCATAGCTACAAACACCACAGATTACATTGCCATCTCACTTCCTACACAACGTTTGCCAAGGCAGCCTGGTAAAACAACAGCACAACTCTGTCTTTTTTTTAAAAAAAAAATAGAGCTAGTTTTTCATTCTTTTTCCCCCTATATTTTTGTCCCTTTCCACTGATGGAACCTCAGAATGCAGTGGGGTACAAAAGGCCTCAGGACATCTGACTGTCCATCTGTCCATCAGCAGGAGAGTCACAGGTTAGTGAGACGGGGAGCTGTACACATTCGAAAACTAACTAACTAACTAAATAAAATAAAGTCCCGATGCATCACCTTTTTTCCCCCTCAAGCTTAGCAACCTGAACATCCCTGGACCTCGACTCCCAGAATTCCTGGAATGAAGTCTGGGGAATTCTGGGAGTTGAAGTCCGTCCATCTTTAATTTCGAAATAATTCCCATCAGGGGTGCTACTCACTCACTTTCCCTACCAAAGGTGAGTGGATCCCCTATTTGCAATCTCCTGACAAGCCAGAGCCACTTAGCAACCGTCTCACTAACGGAGCGGCTGCAGCGATTCGATGAACGACGGCGGCGAGCCAGGTTGTAAAATAGGGGGAAATTCAGTTGTCTCGCTTAGCAATGGAAATTCCGGGCTCCGTTGTGGTCGTAAGTTCGAGGACTGCCGGCATACAAGGGGGAGGGGGGGAAACACCCCCTCTGTTAATTTATCGCTCTGCCTCGGGGGTCCCATTGGCTCCGAAGCCTCACCAATTACATCTCCTAAGAAGGCCATTGGCTCCTTGCACTTGAACTACAACAGTTGATTTAAATTACAGTTGAGCTTTCCAAGTTTCTTCCTAGGAAAATATTTGGTTGTGGGAAATCACCACATGCATAGGTGACCGTTACAAGACGCAAGCAATCATGGCTGCACCACAGCATTTCTCAACCTTCAACACCTGGAGAGGCGTGGACTTCAAAGGTAGAACAAGAAGCAATGGGTGGAAACTAATCAAGGAGAGAAGCAGCTTAGAACTAAGTCTTTAAGAGATGGAGAAAGAGAGAAAGACAAATAGAGAAAGAAAGAGAAAGAGAGAAAAAGAAAGAGATGGAGAGAGAGAGAGAGAGAGAGAGAGTGAGAGAGATGGGGAGAGAATGCTTCAACACTGGAAGACTTTAAGAAGAGGTTGGATAGCCCTTTGTCTGAAATGGTATAGGGTTTCCTGCCTTGGCAGGGGGTTGGACTAGAAGACCTCCAAGGTCCCTTCCAACTCTGCTATTGTATTGTGTTGAGAGAAGATGAGAAGATAGAAGAGAAGAGAAGAGAAGGGAAGAGAAGAGAGGAGAATAGAAAAGAGAAGAAAGAAGGGAAGGGAAGAGAATAAAGAAGAGAGAAGAGAAGAGAAGAGAAGAGAAGAGAAGAGAAGAGAAGAGAAGAGAACTGGAAGTCTTCAAGAAGATGTTGGATAGCCATTTGTCTGAAACGGTATAGGGCTCCTGTCTAGGCAGGGGGTTGGACTAGAAGACCTCCAAGGTCCCTTCCAACTCTGCTACTGTATTGTGTTGAGAGAAGATGAGAAGGGAGAAGAAAAGGGAGAAGAGAAGGGAAGAGAAGAGAGGAGAATAAAGAAGAGAGAAGAGAAGAGAAGAGAAGAGAAGAGAAGAGAAGAGAAGAGAAGAGAAGAGAAGAGGATTGGAAGTCTTCAAGAATATGTTGGATAGCCATTTGTCTGAAACGGTATAGGGCTTCCTGCCTAGGCAGGGGGTTGGACTAGAAGACCTCCAAGGTCCCTTCCAACTCTGCTACTGTATTGTGTTGAGAGAAGATGAGAAGAGAGAAGAGAATAAAGGAAGGGAAGAGAATAAAGAAGAGAGAAGAGAAGAGAAGAGAAGGGAAGAGGAGAATAGAGAAGAGAAGAAAGAAGGGAAGGGAAGAGAATAAAGAAGAGAGAAGAGAAGAGAAGAGAAGAGAAGAGAAGAGAAGAGAAGAGAAGAGAAGAGAAGAGAACTGGAAGTCTTCAAGAAGATGTTGGATAGCCATTTGTCTGAAACGGTATAGGGCTCCTGTCTAGGCAGGGGGTTGGACTAGAAGACCTCCAAGGTCCCTTCCAACTCTGCTACTGTATTGTGTTGAGAGAAGATGAGAAGAGAGAAGAGAAGAGAATAAAGGAAGGGAAGAGAATAAAGAAGAGAGAAGAGAAGAGAAGAGAAGAGAAGAGAAGAGAAGAGAAGAGAAGAGGATTGGAAGTCTTCAAGAATATGTTGGATAGCCATTTGTCTGAAACGGTATAGGGCTTCCTGCCTAGGCAGGGGGTTGGACTAGAAGACCTCCAAGGTCCCTTCCAACTCTGCTACTGTATTGTGTTGAGAGAAGATGAGAAGAGAGAAGAGAAGAGAATAAAGGAAGGGAAGAGAATAAAGAAGAGAGAAGAGAAGAGAAGAGAAGAGAAGAGAAGAGAAGGGAAGAGAGGAGAATAGAGAAGAAAGAAGGGAAGGGAAGAGAATAAAGAAGAGAGAAGAGAAGAGAAGAGAAGAGAAGAGAAGAGAAGAGAAGAGAAGAGAAGAGAAGAGAAGAGAACTGGAAGTCTTCAAGAAGATGTTGGATAGCCATTTGTCTGAAACGGTATAGGGCTCCTGTCTAGGCAGGGGGTTGGACTAGAAGACCTCCAAGGTCCCTTCCAACTCTGCTACTGTATTGTGTTGAGAGAAGATGAGAAGGGAGAAGAGAAGGGAGAAGAGAAGGGAAGAGAACAGAGGAGAATAGAGAAGAAAGAAGGGAAGGGAAGAGAATAAAGAATAGAGAAGAGAAGAGAAGAGAAGAGAAGAGAAGAGAAGAGAAGAGAAGAGAAGAGAAGAGAAGAGAAGAGAAGAGAACTGGAAGTCTTCAAGAATATGTTGGATAGCCATTTGTCTGAAACGATATAGGGCTTCCTGCCTAGGCAGGGGGTTGGACTAGAAGACCTCCAAGGTCCCTTCCAACTCTGCTACTGTATTGTGTTGAGAGAAGATGAGAAGAGAGAAGAGAAGAGAATAAAGGAAGGGAAGAGAATAAAGAAGAGAGAAGAGAAGAGAAGAGAAGAGAAGAGAAGAGAAGAGAAGAGAAGAGAAGAGAAGAGAAGAGAAGAGAAGAGGATTGGAAGTCTTCAAGAATATGTTGGATAGCCATTTGTCTGAAACGGTATAGGGCTTCCTGCCTAGGCAGGGGGTTGGACTAGAAGACCTCCAAGGTCCCTTCCAACTCTGCTACTGTATTGTGTTGAGAGAAGATGAGAAGAGAGAAGAGAAGAGAATAAAGGAAGGGAAGAGAATAAAGAAGAGAGAAGAGAAGAGAAGAGAAGAGAAGAGAAGAGAAGAGAAGAGAAGAGAAGAGAAGAGGATTGGAAGTCTTCAAGAATATGTTGGATAGCCATTTGTCTGAAACAGTATAGGGCTCCTGCCTAGGCAGGGGGTTGGACTAGAAGACCTCCAAGGTCCCTTCCAACTCTGCTATTGTATTGTATAATTCCCAGAATTCCCCAGCTCAGAGGTGGAGTTCAGACGGTCGGTAGCAGAAATTGCTGGTGAGCCTGCGCATCAGTGTTGGGTTCCGGTTTCCTCTGCACAAACAGGAGACCCCATCCTGTTTCAGACAGGTGACTGTCCAGTCTCTTCTGAAAAGCCTCCAGTGATGGAGCCCCCCCATAACATCTGGTGGCAAGCGGTTCCACTGGTTAACGGTCCTCGTTGTTAGGAGGTTTCTCCCCAATTCCAGGTTGCCTCTCTCCTTGATTGGTTCCCGTCCATTGCTTCTTCCCCTGACGCCTTGACAAATACGTTGACCATGGAGAAAAGGGTGGACACGCAGCTTAAGTGGATGGACTTCATGACAGCAGTCAACGGCTTCACCCTCGGAAGGATTCTGGACAAACTCTAGGACGGCCCCTAATCAAGTCACCCATCCCTCCATCCATCCATCAAATAATAACGATTAATTCCGCCATGCTGGAATTGTAGACTAGAAGGGCTAGTTTTTAATTCTTTGGAAATAAACTCTTAGTGGGTTTTCTTTTTTCCGTTTCTTTTGACATGACTGATTTCTGCCAATCATACCCGCTCCGACCTACGCATCTCATTATTATTCCATTACGGTTTTTCTATGCCCAGCAGGGGGGGAAAAATCACAGCTCGTGTTTTGCAGTTTTTCTACATGCAGAACGCCGCCTGAGGTGCATATCCGCTCCGCTACTCCGCTGGAGTAGTTACACCGGGATGGTGGCCTTAGACCAAAAATAATATTGAAGGCTTGACTGGTGTCACTGAGGCAGTGGTGGGTTTCAAAAAATTTTAGAACCTCTTCTGTAGGTGTGGACTGCTTTGTGGGAGTGGTTTGTCAGCCATGTGACTGAGTGGGAGTGGTTTGTCAGCCATGTGACCGAGTGGGAGTGGCTTGACAGCCATGTGACTGAGTGGGAGTGGCTTGCCAGCCTTGTGACCGAGTGGGAGTGGCTTGTCAGCCATGTGACTGAGTAGGAGTGGCTTGTCAGCCATGTGACCGAGTGGGAGTGGCTTGTCAGCCATGTGACTGAGTGGGAGTGGCTTGACAGCCATGTGACCGAGTGGGAGTGGCTTGTCAGCCATGTGACCGAGTAGGAGTGGCTTGTCAGCCATGTGACCGAGTAGGAGTGGCTTGACAGCCATGTGACTGAGTGGGAGTGGCTTGCCAGCCATGTGACTGGGTGGGAGTGGCTTGCCAGCCATGTGACCAAGTGGGAGTGGCTTGTCAGCCATGTGACTGAGTTGGAGTGGTTTGTCAGCCATGTGACCAAGTAGGAGTGGCTTGACAGCCATGTGACTGAGTGAGAGTGGCTTGCCAGCCTTGTGACCGAGTGGGAGTGGCTTGCCAGCCATGTGACTGGGTGGGAGTGGCTTGCCAGCCATGTGACTGGGTGGGAGTGGCTTGGCAGCCATGTGACTGAGTTGGAGTGGTTTGTCAGCCATGTGACCAAGTAGGAGTGGCTTGACAGCCATGTGACTGAGTGGGAGTGGCTTGCCAGCCATGTGACTGGGTGGGAGTGGCTTGCCAGCCATGTGACCAAGTGGGAGTGGCTTGCCAGCCATGTGACTGAGTGGGAGTGGCTTGACAGCCATGTGACTGGGTGGGAGTGGCTTGGCAGCCATGTGACTGAGTGAGAGTGGCTTGCCAGCCTTGTGACCGAGTGGGAGTGGCTTGCCAGCCATATGACTGGGTGGGAGTGGCTTGCCAGCCATGTGACCCAGTGGGTGTGGCTTGCCAGACATGTGGCTGGGTGGGCGTGGCCAGCTTATAAAAAGTGATGAAACTCACTCAACAATGCTCTTGCTTAGCAACCAAAATGTTGGCTCAGGAACTCTGGCATTTGAAGCACCCAAGTCTTAAAGCTGTCAAGTTACAAGACCCTTGCACCCCTCACCCTTTAGAAGAAAAACCCCCAGCTTGATAGCTTTAAGACTTGTGGACTTCAACTCCCAGAATTCCTGTTTTCTTCCTCCCTCCCTCCCTTCCTCCTCCCTTCTTTCCTTCTCTTCTTCTTTCCCTCCCTTTTTTCCTTTCTGGCTCCCTCTCTCCCTCCAGCCCTTCCCTGTTCCTTTCTTTCCTTCCTTCCTTCTTTCTTTTTCCACCCTCCCTCCCACTTTCTTTCTTTCCTTCCCTTTCTCCTCTTCCTTTCACCCCCCTTATTTTTCCTTTCTTTCTTCCTTCCTTTCTTTATTTCTCCCTCCCTTCCTTTTTTCTCCCTTCTTTCTCTTCCTATCTTCCTCCCTCCCTCCCTGCCTCCTTCCTTCTTTCCTTCTCTTCTTCTTTCTTTTCCATTTTTCCTTTCTCCCTCCCTCTCTCCCTCCCTCCCTTCCATTTCTTTCTCTTCCTTCCCTTCCCCTTTCTCCTCCCCTGTTTTTCTTTATCCCTTCTTCCCTTCTTTTTCCTTCCTCCCTCCCTCCGTTCCTTTTTCCTTCCTTCTTTCCCAACCTCCCTTCCTTCTCCCTCCCTCCCTCCCTTCCTCAAGTGCAAAACCCATCTAGAGCTTCACATTCTTCTTGGGATAATTGGGGGAAAGAAAATCCACATTCCCCCTTTTCCAAAGTCCCATTTTCGAGGCTGCTTCTCAACATCGTAATCCAAGACACGTACCATTCTGTCCCAAGCAAGCCAAAGATCTCCCCTTGGCCTCTTATTCTTGAACAAACCAGAGCTGAGGATCAGAAACAGCCTTTCAGCCACTCAAGCCAACTCATCATGGCCAACTCACCACCACCATCTCATCATGGTAATTCGTAATGGCCAACTCACCAAGGCCAACTCACCACCACCATCTCATCATGGCCAACTCATCATGGCCAACTCAGCACGGCCAACTCACCATGATCACTCACCACAACCAATGCACCACAACCAGCTCATCAAGGCCAGCTCATCATGGCCAACTTACCAAGGCCAACTTACCAAGGCCAACTCACCACCACCATCTCATCATGGCCAACTCACCATGGCCAACTCACCACGGCCAACTCACCATGATCACTCACCACAACCAATGCACCACAACCAGCTCATCAAGGCCAGGTCATCATGGCCAACTCAGCATGGCCAACTCAGCATGGCCAACTTACCATGATCACTCACCACAACCAATGCACCACAACCAGCTCATCAAGGCCAGGTCATCATGGCCAACTCACCATGGCCAACTCACCATGGCCAACTCACCATGATCACTCACCACAACCAATGCACCACAACCAGCTCATCAAGGCCAGGTCATCATGGCCAACTCACCATGGCCAACTCACCATGATCGCTCACCACAACCAATGCACCACAACCAGCTCATCAAGGCCAGGTCATCATGGCCAACTCACCATGGCCAACTCACCATGGCCAACTCACCATGATCACTCACCACAACCAATGCACCACAACCAGCTCATCAAGGCCAGGTCATCATGGCCAACTCACCATGGCCAACTCAGCATGGCCAACTCACCATGATCACTCACCACAACCAGCTCATCATGGCCAGCTCATCATGGTGGAACTTACCAGGGCCAACTCACCACCACCATCTCATAATGGCCAACTTATCATGGCCAACTCACCACCACTATCTCATAATGGCCAACTCATCATGGCCAACTCAGCACCACCATCTCATCACGGCCAACTCATCATGGTCAACTCACCACCACTATCTCATCATGGCCAACTCATCATGGCCAACTCACCATGGCCAAGTCAGCATGGCCAAGTTAGCACGGCCAACTCACCATGATCACTCACCACAACCAACGCACCACAACCAGCTCATCAGGGCCAGCTCATCAGGGCCAACTCACCAAGGCCAACTCACCACCACCATCTCATAATGGCCAAGTCAGCATGGCCAAGTCAGCATGGCCAACTCACCATGATCACTCAGCACAACCAATGCACCACAGCCAGCTCATCAGGGCCAGCTCATCAGGGCCAGCTCATCAGGGCCAACTCATCACTACCAATTCACCATGAGGACAAGATCCACATCTTGTCCTCATGGTGGAAGGGGAAGAAGGTGATGGATGGAAAATTCAGCCCCGATTGTGTTTACAACCTAGTGCTCATGCTTTTGCATTTCTTTTGTCGCAAACAAAACAAAAATTATATTTCCCTGGGAGCAAGTATTATCTCTCCACTTGGATGAGGGTCCTTGTCCGCTGAGGACTGAGAGAGCCGGGAGATGGATGGCAGCTTCAAAGCTCCTTCTTCTTCTTTTTTAATATTGTGATTTGATTTTCAAAGGTGGCGTATAAAAACGTGCTGATTATTCTTTTTATCTCCTGCCTCTTGCACACGGCCATTTGTTTTCATTCACAGAAATGAATGCCAGGTGGGGGAAAAGGCAGAGCAGTAATAAACACTCAGCAGACTGACAAGGGGGGAAAAAGAAGAAAAAGGCAGGCGAAACTCAGGGATACAATGAATGGAGTGATTCACCTTCAGCTGCGGTGCAGGAAAAGCCAGGCTAATGGCTGCTCTCCATGCCTTGGCGGAGGGAGCTCGGCCAGTTGATATCTGCCACCCACCCGGCCCAGCTTGGCAAATGTTTGGTGAGGAAAAGGCAATCTGGGTTCAATGTGGGTGGATCTGTGACAATTTTTCATGGCCAACTGACCACAGTCTACTCACCATGGCAAACTCACCATGGGCATCTCATCTGGCCAACTCACCACGACCAACTCACCACCGCCATCTCATCATGGCCAACCCCTCATGGCCAACTCACAATGACCAACTAATCAAGCTGGGAAGAATAAAGATATTCCTTCCCATACTATCTTATCTTTGCCTTTTTTTGCCAAGAAAAATCAGAAGCTGCAATTCCATGCTACTTGCATTTTATAAGATTCCTGCTGAGATTTCATAAAGCATTCCTGGAATTGAAATTATGGTGTTTCATGTTGATAGGTAGGTAGGTAGGCAGGCAGGCAGGCAGGCAGGCAGACAGGCAGGCAGATGATAGAGAGAGATATGGATGGATAAATAAATAAAGAGATGGATAGATGGATAGATGGATGGGATGGATAAGAAAGAAAGAAAGAAAGAAAGAAAGAAAGAAAGAAAGAAAGAAAGAAAGAAAGAAAGAAAGAAAGAGAAAGAGATTGTAGAGAGAGATGATAGCTATCGATGGATAGATAGGGAGGGAGGGATAGACGGACAGATGGCTGGAGAGAGATGGAGAGGGGGTGGATAGATAGATAAAGATAGAGAGATGGGGATGGATAGATTAAGAGAGAGAGAGAGAGAGACGGATGGATACAGATGGAGAGAGAGAGAGAGATGGATGGATGATAGATAAGATGGATGGATGGATGGATGGATGGATGGATGGGGATGAGCGAGGCATTCAGAGTAGGTTTATTCAATCTAACTGTGACACAGGTTCTCCTTGTTTTGCTTTTATTTACTATTAGATTTTTACGCTGTCTTTTTACAATTTATTACGCCTTTATTACTTTCTAAGCAATGGATTTGTTGGGGTTGAACTGGAAGATCTTCAAGGCTCCTTCCAACACCTTCATTCTACCCTTCTAGGATTCAAAGTGGCTTTTGGGGATCCCGAAGTGAGAAGTGGGTGGGAGAGATGCTTAGGAGGTGATTCTAACATTCGCTCAGATGCCGCAGTTTGCTTGAGACTCCTTCTCCGATGAAGCGCATGACGGCTGCACCCACCTGGGCCATATGTTACTGTCAAGGTGTGAAATTAGGCGTCTTATAGAATGCCTGGGAAATGTAGAGAATGCCAAAAATTGGACGTCAATGTACAAAATGCTTCATATTTCATTCATTTCCTAGGCATTCAATGCAATGTCAAAAGGCAAAGCAGCAAAGGATGGAATGGAATGGAGACGATTAGGTTAGATTAGATTGGACTGGATTGGATTGGATTGGATTGGACTATGGAATAGAATAGAATGGAGTGGAATGGAAATAGAATAGAATAGAATAGAATAGAATAGAATAGAATAGAAAATATGGAATGGAATGAAATGGAATAGAATAGAATAGAATAGAATAGAATAGAATAGAATAGAATATGGAATGGAATGGAATGGAATGGAATAGAATAGAATATGGAATAGAATAGAATAGAATAGAATAGAATAGAATATAGAATTGAATAGAATAGAATAGAATAGAATAGAATAGAATAGAATAGAATAGAATAGAATATGGAATGGAATAGAATAGAATAGAATAGAATAGAATATAGAATTGAATAGAATAGAATAGAATAGAATATGAATAGAATAGAATATGGAATGGAATAGAATAGAATAGAATAGAATAGAATATAGAATTGAATAGAATAGAATAGAATAGAATATGAATAGAATAGAATATGAATAGAATAGAATAGAATAGAATAGAATAGAATATGGAATGGAATGGAATAGAATAGAATAGAATGGAATAGAATGGAATGGAATGGAATAGAATATGGAATAGAATATGGAATAGAATATGATATGGAATGGAATGGAATGGAATGGAATGGAATAGAATAGAATAGAATAGAATAGAATAGAATAGAATATGGAATGAAATGGAATGGAATGGAATAGAATATGGAATAGAATGGAATAGAATATGGAATAGAATATGGAATGGAATGGAATGGAATAGAATGGAATAGAATATGGAATGGAATGGAATGGAATAGAATAGAATAGAATAGAATAGAATAGAATAGAATAGAATAGAATAGAATATGGAATGAAATAAGAATAAGAATAGAAATAGAATAGGAATAGGAATAGGAATAGGAATAGGAATAAAATAGGGAATGGAATGAAATAAGAATAGGAATAGAAATAGAATAGAATAGAATATGGAATAGAATAGAATAGAATATGGAATAGAATAGAATATGTAATGGGAATGGGGATAGGATAGGATAGGATAACTTTTATTTGACCAACTGTGATTAGACCCACAAGGAATTTTATCTCTGGTGTAAAATACTCCTGCTAAAATGCCACTCTAGCCTTCCTCGTTGTAACAAGCAGCTCAATGTTGGTCTTTTTTTCTTGTGTTTTTTTTTTCTCCGTAAGAAAATTATTTGTACATTATTTGCATTTCTTTATTTCATTCCACAGAGGCCTTTTCGACCCTAACTGTAATCCTAACCCTAACCCTTTCTCACCGCTCTCTTTTCGTCCTTTGCCGAAAAGGTTCTTGTCCTTCTGCATAATGCCTAGGTGTTATATGCCATACAAGGCCTAGGGAAAGCGTATAGTATATTACAATAACACGCCTTGCCTTAAAACGTCACTCATTCTATAGATTTCCTAGGCCAGGGATCTGCAAAGTCGGCTCTTTTAAGACTGGTGGACTTCAACTCCCAGAGTTCCCCAGCCAGCATAGCTGGCTGGGGAATTCTGGGAGTGGAAGTCCACCAGTCTTAAAAGAGCCGACTTTGCAGACCCCTGGCCTAAGGCTTTCTACACAATGCCCCTCTTCACCCCTTGCCAGAAATGGATCTATTAAAAGAGAGAAGGCAACCACCTCCCCAAGGCCAAAACCTTGCGAGCGCCTCCTTCCAACCTCGGAAATATTCCCAAAACATTCCTGCACCCATCGGTTCTGGATCACGGAATGAAATTGAAGAGGCAACCGATTAAATCACTTTATTTTGTGCTGGAAGAACGTGGCTGTAGAAGAACATTACGGGTAGTCGGATTAACGAATCAACAGAGTTGGAAGGGACCTTGGAGGCCATCTAGTCCAACCCCCTGCCCAAGCAGGAGACCCTCTACCATTTCTGACAGTGGGCAGTCCAGTCTCTTCTTGAAAGCCTCCAGGGATGAAGCTCCCACAACTTCTGAAGGCAACTTCCGTTCCATGGGTTGGGTGTAGACGCCGTCTTTGGTCTGACCTAAGTCAGGTAGTACATAAAATCATCTACTACAACATCCTACCTGTCAATGACTACTTCGGCTTCAACCACAACAACACACAAGCACACAACAGATACAAACTCAAGGGAAACCACTCCAAACTAGAGTACAGAAAATACGACTTCAGCAACAGAGTGATCAACGCCTGGAAGGTTCTACCTAACTCCATTGTTACATCCTCAAACCCTCCAGACAGCTTCAACCTCAAACTATCCACTGGACCTCACCCCATTCCTAAGAGGTCTTCAAGGAATGTGCATAAGTGCACCAGCGTGCCTTCAGTCCCTTGCCTAATACAGGAACTGGGTATGTCTAGTTTAATAAAAAGGAGGACTAGGGTAGACATGATAGCAGTCTTCCAATATCTCAGGGGTTGCCCCAAAGAAGAGGGAGTCAAGCTATTCTCCAAGGCACCTGAAGGTAGAACAAGAAGCAATGGGTGGAAACTAATCAAGGAGAGAAGCAACTTAGAACTGAGGAGAAATTCCCTGACAGTGAGAACAATTAACCAGTGGAACTCCTTGCCTCCAGAAGTTGTGAATGCCCCAACACTGGAAGTCTTTAAGAGGATGTTGGATAGCCATTTGTCTGAACCGGTGTAGGGCTTCCTGCGTAAGCAGTCGGGTTGGACTAGAAGACCTCCAAGGTCCCTTCCAACTCTGCTATTGTATTGTATTGTATATAGTGACATAGCATTGTAAAGAACTGTTTTTTACTTTGTTAAGCATTTTTTACTACCTGTTCCAGGTAGTATTGTATTGCATTGTATTGTATTGTATTGCATTGTATTCATATCCATTACTTGTATTCATAATCATGTTTATACTTCTGTTATCTAATTCATGCTTGACGAAATAAATAAAATAAATGAAATTTAGAAACCGCTCCTTCTCTTTTTCTCCGTCCCTTTCAAGTTCATTCTTTTCTTTTCTTTTTTGCTTCTTCATTCCAAGCTTCCGAGATGGTTAAATATGATCCCATGAAGCGGACTTGCAAAACACATTTCTAACAAAAGAGAGAGTAGCAGCTTAATTATTCCCAGCTTTCTTCTCTCTCTCTCCCTCCCTCCCTCCCTCCCCCTCTCTCTCTCTCTCTCTCTCTTTTTTCACTTCAGTGGGCAACGTTGGCCAGGTCTCTTGTGCATCCTGGCACGGGATGTGGATAAAAACCAGATTGTCTTCCTAAATAAACCAGCCGTGGCTACAGAGTAAATAACCCAATGGCAAAGCATTCCTATCAATGGCTTCAAAACCAACACTGGGGCGCCACCTAGAGGTGGCCAGAAATTCAGCATTCCCCCAAATGGGAAGGGGGAAGAGCGGAGAAGGGGGCTTGTTATCCTTCCCGCTTCCTTCCTGGCCAAAATTGGGCTGGGAAAAACGTTTGAAAAGGATCTTCCTGGTGCTGGGAAGATGCTGGGGCTGGAAGAGAAGAGGAATCTTCAGCTGAAGGACCAACATTGGCAGAAGATGCTCAGCGAGTCGATTGGGGGGTCTGGTCTGGGGGCATCTTGAAGGCTTCTGTATTGAATAGCAGAATAATCATAACAGAATAATAATAACAGAATAATAATAGAATAGAAGATCATTCGCTGGAAATTGTGCCAGAAGTTTGGATTTGAGTACAGCAAAAATCACTGGGAACATCAGGTTGAGAAAGTTTTAGAGAATGAGAAAGTCAAGATCTTGTGGGACTTCAGAATTCAGACGGACAGGCACTTGTCCTACAACACACCTGACATAACAATAATTGAAAAGAAAAAAGTATGGTTCGTTGACATTGCAATACCTGGTGATGCACGAATTGAAAATAAGCAGCAAGAAAAAAATCACAAAATATCGGGACTTGCAAATTGAAGTTGAGCGACTGTGGAAGAGAAAGTCGTGTGTTGTCCCAATTGTGATTGGAGCCCTTGGAGCAAGACCTAGGGGGCTTCCTCGCTATGTGGAGGTTCTAGGTTTGCCGGACTTGAGCATTCTGACTCTACAAAGGGACACCCTGCTTGGAACAGCTTCTATCCTCCGACGTTACCTTGACAGTTCCTAGGTCCTCGGTTAGGACTCGAGCTGTTGAGCTACCAACCAGCCCCAAAGGCTGTGAATCTCACCAAAGATTAACCACAATAGAATAGCACAGTTGGAAGGGGCATTGGAGGTCTCCTAGTCCAACCCCTGGTCAATCAGAAGACCTTATACCATTCCAGACGAACGGTTGCCCAATCTCTTCTTAAAAGCCTCCAGTGTTAGAGCACCAGTGGTGGGATTCAAAATTTTTTACTGCCGGTTCTGTGGGCGTGGCTCGGTGGACATTGCAGGGGAAGGATCCTGCGAAATCCCCATTCCCTCCCCACCCCACTAACCTGCTTTCCAGCTCCATTCTCCTGTGCAGGGCAACAAAAGAAGACGGGGCCGATCAGCTGGAACTCAGGCAGGGGGCAGGGCCAGCCACAGGTATGTGCCGGTTCTCTGAACTACTCAAAATTTATGTGAAATGTTCAGGAAGTTCGGGAACAAACTTCCGGTTGGCACGTTGGGTCTGTTTTTCGCCCTCCCCAGGTCACGTGGGCTTTCCTGAAGCCTAGGGAGGGTGAAAACAGTCTCCCCCAGCCACCCCCTGGCCCTCCATTCACCCCTGGAGTCCTTTCCAGGCTTAAAGAAAGCCTCTGGAGCCTGGGGAGGGCAAGAATCCCCCCCCCCGCGTGCATAGGGATCACTCGTGCATGCGCGGGTGGATGGACATACATGCGTGTGCGATAGCGCACGCCAGTGGTGGGTTTCAAAATTTGTTCGATCCTCTTCTGTGGGTGTGGCCTGCTTTGTGGGAGTGGCTTGCCGGCTATGTGACTGAGTGGGAGTGACTTGGCAGTCATGTGACTGGGTGGGCGTGGCATGGCAGTCATGTGACTGGGTGGGCGTGGCCAAGTTGTAAAATGTGGTGAAACTCACTTAACAATGCTCTTGCTTAGCAACCACAATGTTGGCTCAGGAACTCTGGCATTTGAAGCATTCAAGTCTTAAAGCTGTCAAGTGACAAAACCCTCGCACCCCTCACCCTTTAGGGGGGGAAAAAACCCAGGGGTGTTCAAACTTGACAGCTTTAAGACTTGTGGACTTCAACTCCCAGAATTCCTCCTCTCGCTCTTCCTCTGGATGAAGGGCGGACGGGTGGGGGGAGGGAGCTGGAACCGGTTCTAAACGGCCCTGGAGATTGGTAGAACCTCTTCTGTAGAAGAGCTTAGAACGGGCAGGAACCCACCCCTGGCACATGCCCATACAGGTTTGGCACACCTTTAGAAAAAGGTTAGCCATCCCTGTCCTAGAGAAAGCTAAGTATCATGTAAGTACCATCCAATGGTTGACACAGTGTTTTTTAGACTTGGTAACTACGGACTTCAGTTCCCAGAATCCCCCAGGCTGTACTGCTGGTTGCCTCGGTCTCCATTTGCCTGTGGTCAGTGTCAGGGCCTGGGCCAGGGGTCTCCAACCTTTGCAACTTTAAGCCTGAAGGACTTCAGCTTCCAGAATTCTCAAGCCAGCAAAGCTGTCAGTGTCAGGGCCTGGGCCAGGGATCCCCAAACTTTGCAACTTTAAGCCTGAAGGACTTCAGCTCCCAGAATTCTCCAGCCAGCAAAGCTGTCAGTGTCAGGGCCTGGGCCAGGGATCCCCAACCTTTGCAAATTTAAGCCTGAAGGACTTCAGCTCCCAGAATTCTCCAGCCAGCAAAGCTGTCAGTGTCAGGGCCTGGGCCAGGGGCTGGAGAATTCTGGGAGCTGAAGTCCTTCAGACTTAAAGTTGCAAAGGTTGGGG
>CM077648.1:119623295-119630795 GCA_039707465.1 Rhabdophis nuchalis
ATCTCTGGGCCCCCACCTTAACCGCTAGCTGTCCATATCTATATGTCTCGCTAGCTGTCCTCTATCTATATGTAAGGAAGAATTGGGAGTTGGGGGATCTTTCATTTTTCGGAGATAGCTAAACGATACAGATTTTTGTTCTTAATGAATGGAAGGTTTGAAGCAGGAAGATAAAAGACGCCGATCCCATTAATATCCTCCCTTTAATCTCGCCTAACGAGAACAAAAACCATCCCATCGAAAGCACTTGAACCCGCTTTTCATTGTCGCGGCTTTGATTTGCCTCTGACGGGTAGCCTCCCACCGCCTTTCATTCTTGCTAAGTGGCGGCTGGCAGTACTCAATGGGTGGGGCAAAGGCTCGGTGGGTGGGGCTTGGATTTTCTCCCTTCTTTTTTTTTCCTAGGGCACGCAAGGCCCAATTGGTGGTGGTGGTAATTCGGTCTGTGTCGCAAGCAACCCAGGCTGGCCACGCCCCTGAACCGGTTCCCCGGTCTCTTCTGCCATTGCGCATGCGCAGAACAAACTGTGCATGCGCAAGCAACGTGCGGCGGGCGCGAAGCAAACCAGTACCAACCGATACAGGAACCCACCCCTGATCTATAGAAATGCACGCACACCTGCAGCGTTTACATATCATATAAATCATACCTAACTATATTTCCTGTTCCACACCCAATTCTCTTCAAGGAGATTTTGGAAGGAGGATGAGATGCAGAATCGCCTTTTCAGCCCAGCCCAGGCTTGCATTCATGACCAGCCCCACCGTTTCATACCTCGATCTCAGTCTCTGGGCAGAGGGCCGGTCCGAGCACATCCGATCCGCTGTTCGAAAGCTCTCCTTTCCTGGCTCGGGCGGGGCCAGCCACCTCTTCATCGTCTCAGCCCATCCAAAGGGCCCCCTTTGCAGCCCCCACCCCCACCCCCGAATAAAACTTTCCACCGCAGCTGTCGGTCTGTCAGTCCCAGACGGCTGTCAAAACTCCTTTCCCGATTGGCTGGCCGCCGCCCTGATTCCAGCTTATTGAAATTGATCCTAAGCAAACGTGGTGGGCCACCTCCCACCCCCCAAATTACCTCTCTGAGATTAATTTAAATGCAATTTGTCTCCTGCTGGATGTTTGTCTTGCCTCTGCAATGGGAAAGGCGTGGGGGTCACCCAGATTAATTAGAGAGACCCCACCCTCCCCATCCTCCGTTCTCCCCCTAGACTCAGCCAAATTATGCAGAAACAAGCCTAACATTAAGAAAGTAATCCAGACTGACAAGGTCACATTGGGTTGCCTCAGGGGGCCAAGGAAAAGGGGAGAGGGATTGTCCTGGGGGGGGGGGAAATCTCATTGTTTTTTTAATTAATAGATGTTTTTGAGGGGGGGTAGTTTCCTAATTAGGCCCTGTGTATGTACACATCAGTAACATCTCCTTGTTCTTGTATTGAAGGAAGAGCAGTGGGGTGGGGGGAGTTTGTTCCTGCTCATCAGGAGCTCTCCCTCTGTTTGGGTCATAACGCCGATGGAAGTCATGGCCACTAGATATTGGTCAGAAATGAAGATGATCCAGAAAGGCAATGAAAGGGAGTGAAGCTTGGAAAAAGAGCTGGAAAGAGAAAGAAAGAAAGAAAGAAAGAAAGAAAGAAAGAAAGAAAGAAAGAAAGAAAGAAAGAAGAGGGAGGGAGGGAGGGAGGGAGAGAGAGAGAGAGAAAGAAAGAAAAAAAGAAAGAAAGGAAAGAAAGAAAGAAAGAAAGAAAGAAAGAAAGAAAGAGGGAGGGAGGGAGGGAGGGAGGGAGGGAAGGAAGGGGGAAAGCGGGGAAGGAGGGAAGAGGGTAATAAAAGGAAAGAAGGAAAGAAAGAAAAAAGGAAAGAACAAAAAGGAAAGGAGGGAAGAAAGAGAAAGAGAGAGAGAAAGAAAAAAGGAATGAAAAAATGGAACGAAAGGGAACGAAAGGAAAGGAAGGAAGGGGGAGTAAGAAAGGAAGATAAAAGGAGAAGGAAAGAGAGGGAGGGAGGGAGGAAGGAGGAAGGAAGGAAGGGAAAGAGAGGAAGGAAGGAAGGACGGAAGGGAGGAAGGGAGGAAGGGAGGAAGGAGAAGGGAGGGAGGGAGGAAGGAATAGGCAGGAAGAAAGGAAGGTAAAGGGAGAGAGAAAGGAAGGAAGGAAGGGAAAGAGAGAGGAAGGAAGAAGGAAGGAAGGAAAAGGAATTCACTTAACCACTGTGGCAAGAAAGATAGTAAAACAGGACAAAAATTGACTAATGTCTCACTTTGCAACAAAAAAAATTGCCCTCAATTATGGTCATAAGTCAAGGACAGCCTGGACACTTCGTTATGGAAGGAAGGCGTAAAACCAAGTCCAGCCTTCTTAATTCCTTCCGGATTTTTTGGAAAACAAATCCTCATCTGGGACATGGTGTGTGTGTGTGTGTGTGTGTGTGTGTGTGTGTGTGTGTGTGTGTGTGTAGCAACACAATGGGGGGGGGGGAAGCACCAGGTTGAGGTGGTCCTCAGTCCGCTGTCTCCCTGCGCAGCTTCAGCCTGATTTTAAAAGCAGCGTCAATTGCGAATGATCTGCCCCGTCTGAAGGTCTCCGGGTGGGGTTGATTTCCTCCTGCCCTGGACCCCTTTTAAGACGCTGGTAAAACCCATCGTCTTTTTTCTCAGGGTAATGTATTCCCCGGCATAAAAGAAAACACACCGATACAGATGATATCACAAAAGGAGATCAATGGCGCTGGAACGCCCGTTCCCGAAATAACAAATAGGTAACACGCGGTAATAGATGCCTGCGTTTCGGCATTGATCTATTAAATCAATAATTAGCACTCGCCTTTAGGGTGTCGTAACTTTAAGTGGCGAGAGGCAGGGAGGTTAACGAACATTTTTGGGAGCTCAGGAGCCATAAATTACTTGACTGCTTATATGCATGACGGCATCAAGAAGCTAAGATTCATTTAGAAGTCAGTAAAAAATGCTTATCGTTTCCCCCCACCCCCCAAAAACATTCATGTTCTTCCTGAAATTTATTTACAGATCTCCAAGGATCGCCCTGAGTCCCTTCGGGGAGATAGGCGCGGTATAAAAATAAAATAAAATAAAATAAAATAAAATAAAATAAAATAAAATAAAATAAAATAAAATAAAATAAAATAAAATAAAATAAAATAAAATAAAATAAAATAAAATAAAATAAAATAAAATAAAATAAAATAAAATAAAATAAAATAAAATAAATAATTGTGGAGCCCTAAATTAAAATCTCCTTTTTGCAAAGAAAGAAAGAAAGAAAGAAAGAAAGAAAGAAAGAAAGAAAGAAAGAAAGAAAGAAAGAAAGAAAAAAAGAAAGAAAGAAAGAAATAAAAAAAGAAAGAAAGAAATTAGATAGAAGAAATGAAGAAATAAAATAGATAGATAGATAGATAGATAGATAGATAGATAGATAGATAGATAGAAGAAATGAAGAAATAAAATAGAGAGAGGGAAGAAATGAAGAAATAAGATAGAAGATAGATAGATAGATAGATAGATAGATAGATAGATAGATAGATAGATAGATAGATAGATAGATAGATAGAAGAAATGAAGAAATAAAATAGAGAGAGGGAAGAAATGAAGAAATAAGATAGAAGATAGATAGATAGATAGATGATAGATAGATAGATAGATAGATAGATAGATAGATAGATAGATAGATAGATAGATAGATAGATATAGATAGATAGATAGAAGAAATGAAGAAATGAAGAAATAAGATAGATAGATAGATAGATAGATAGATAGATAGATAGATAGATAGATAGATAGATAGATAGATACGAAATAAAGAAATAAATAAGCAGATAGATAGAATAAATGATAGGTAGGCAGGCAAAGAGATAGACAGACAGAGTTTGAATCTCACCAGGCTGAAGGTTGACTCAACCTTCCATCCTTCCGAAGTCGATCAAATAAGCACCCCAATTGTTGGAAGGAAGGAAGGAAGGAAGGAAGGAAGGAAGGAAGGAAGGAAGGAAGGAAGGAAGGAAGGAAGGAAGGAGAGAGGGAGGTAAGGAAGGGCCATGGTGCTGAGTGCTGAGACTGTAGTATTTCAGGCAAACTCTGCCAACGGCCAGGAATTCGATTCTGACCAGCTCAAGGTTGACTCAGCCTTCCCCCTCTTTCCAAGGTGAGTCAAATGAGGAGCCAGATTGTTGGGGGGCAAGAGGCTGGCTCTTTAAGTAGTTTAAAGAGTCAGTGCATTGCCCCAACAATCTGCGTCCTCAGTGCTTTTACAGCCCCTAAGTAGACAGGGCTGTCAAAGTACTGTGGCATATAAGTGGCCTATAAGTCTAAGTGTTATTGCTATTAAGGGACTGGAGGCTCAAACAGATGAAGAACGATTGCAGGAACTGGGTAGGTCTAGTTTAATGAAAAGAAGGACCAGGGGGGGACAGGATAGCCGTCTTCCAATATCTCAGGGGTTGCCCCAAAGAAGAGGGAGTCAAGCTATTCTCCAAAGCACCTGAGGGTAGAACAAGAAGTAATAGGTGGAAACTAATCAAGGAGAGAAGCAACATAGAACTGAGGAGAAATTTCCTGGCAGTGAGAACAATTAATCAGTGGAATAGAAATTGCCTCCAGAAGTTGTGAATGCCCCAACACTGCAAGTCTTCAAGAAGATGTTGGATAGTCATTTGTCTGAAATGGTATAAGGTTTCCTGCCTAAGCAGGGGGTTGGACTAAAAGACCTATACAATACAATAGCAGAGTTGGAAGGGACCTGGTAGGTCTTCTAGTCCAACCCCCTGCGTGGGCAGGAGCCTTATACCATTTCAGACAAATGGCTATCTAACATCTTCTTAAAGACTTCCACGGTTGGGGCATTCACAACTTCTGGAGGCAAGCTGTTCCAGAGGTTAATTGTTCTGACTGTCAGGAAATTTCTCCTTAGTTCTAAGTTGCTTCTCTCCTTGATTAGTTTCCACCCATTGCTTCTTGTCCTGCCCCCAGGTGCCTTGGAGAATAGCTTGACTCCCTCTTCTTTGTGGCACCCTCTGAGATATCGGAACACTGCTATCATGTCTCCCCTGGTCCTTCTCTTCATCAAACTAGACATACCCAGCTCCTGCAGCCGTTCTTCATATGTCTTAGTCTCCAGTCCCCTAATCATCTTGGTTGCCCTTCTCTGCACTCTTTCCAGAGTCTCCACCTCTTTTCTACATCGTGGCGACCAAAACTGTATGCAGTATTCCAAGTGTGGCCTTACCAAGGCACTATACAGTGGCATTAACACTTCACGTGATCTAGATTCTATCCCTCTGTTTATGCAGCCTAGAACTGGGTTGGCTTTTTTGGCAGCTGCTGCACACTGCTGGCTCATATTTAAATGGTTGCCCACTAGGATTCAAGGTCCCTCCAAGGTCCCTTCCAACTCTGCTATTGTAAGGACTAAGGGAGACATGATAGCAGTCTTCCAGTATCTCAGGGGTTGCCCCAAAGAAGAGGGAGTCAAGCTATTCTCCAACCAGAAAGCAGATCAAGAAGCAAAACCGATGGAAACTCATCAAGGAGAGAAGCAACCTAGAAATTTCCCGACAGCGCGGACAATTAGCCAGTGGAACAACCTGCCTCCAGAAGTTGTGAATGCTCCAACACTGGAAGCTTCCAAGAAGGGATTGGACCACCAAATTGTCTGGGGTGTTAAAGGCTCTCCTGCGTGAGCAAAGGGTTGGACTAGATAGAAGACCTCCAAGGTCCCTTCCAACCCTGTTATTCTGACTCCTTCCGTCAGCCTCCAATGGATATTTCCGGGAACCTTCGGCTGCCCTTGTGTTTCAACCTTGACAAACCCATTTGGCATTCTCCTGGTGTTCCACGACCTGCCCTTACCAACCATAAATCCTCATCCAACCTTCCCCATCTTTACGGTATCCTTGGCTCTCTGTCTTGGAGTTAATTTGTGGCTCAGGGGAGCTTCCATTTTAATGCAACATTAAGGCGGTGATTTAAACCTGGCTGAAGCCAGAAATTCAGACTTAAGATTTCCCCTAAGCTCCTAGTTATGGGGAGGTTTTTTTCCATTAGGAGATCGCAGGGGGCCCCCCGATAATGACTGCCGAAGAAGGAGGTCAGCAGTGCCCAGGGAGCCTTAACTCTTCCGGCTTTGACTTTGGGGCTCTGCACAATGACCTTAACGTCCCTCTTAATGTCCTCCCTCTGCGTATGTTCTGTAATGCTTTCCAGCTTTTCGTGGGGCTGTTTGTGTGTGTCTGGGTATGAATTTAATCAATTCTTTAAGGCTAGGAATGCTCAGGGCCAGAGGTGACTAATTCCAACCTTGGCCGCTTTAAGACTTACGGATTTCAATACCTAGAATTCCCCAGCCGGCAAGAAGGAATCTGGCTAGCGCCTAGCAAGAGCCCTTAAGACTTATATACCGCTTTACAGTGCTTTTATACAGCCGTCTCTAAGCGGTTTACAAAGTCAGCCTCTTGCCCCACCCCACCCAACAATCTGGGTCCTCATTTGACCCACCATAGAAGCATAGAAGGTTGAGCCAACTTTGAGCCGGTCAAGGATTGAACTGCTGGCAGTGGGTGGAGTTTGCCTGCAATATTGCTTTCTAACCACTGTGCCACTGTGGTCCTTCCTTCCTTCCTTCCTTCCTTCCTTCCTTCCTTCTTTCCTTTATTTCTTCCTTCTTTCCTTCCTTCCTTCCCACTTACCAGTATCCCTTAGACTTATATACCACTTCACAGTGCTTTTCCAGCCCTCTCTAAGCGGTTTACAGAGTCAGCCTTTTGCCCCCCAACAATCTGGGTCCTCATTTGACCCACCTCGGAAGGATGGAAGGCTAAGTGGCAACCTTGAGCCAGTCAGGATCGAACTGCTGACAATGGATGGAGTTTGCCTGCAACATTGCTTTTTAACCACTGTGCCACTGTGGTCCTTCCTTCCTTCCTTCCTTCCTTCCTTCCTTCCTTCCTTCCTTCCTTCCTTCCTTCTTTCCTTCTTTCCTTCATCCTTCCTTCCTTCCCTCAGCAGTTTACAGAGTCAGCCTCTGGCCCCCAACAATCTGGGTCCTCATTTGATCCACCTCGGAAGGATGGAAGGCTAAGTGGCAACCTTGAGCCAATCAGGATCGAACTGTTGACAGTGGATGGAGTTTGCCTGCAACATGGTTTTCTAACCATTGTGCCATTGTGGTCCTTCCTTCCTTCCTTCCTTCCTTCCTTCCTTCCTTCCTTCCTTCCTTCCTTCCTTCCTTCCCTCAGCAGTTTACAGAGGCAGCCTCTGGCCCCCAACAATCTGGGTCCTCATTTGATCCACCTCGGAAGGATGGAAGGCTAAGTGGCAACAGGATCGAACTGTTGACAGTGGATGGAGTTTGCCTGCCACATTGTTTTCTAACCATTGTGCCACTGTGGTCCTTCCTTCCTTCCTTCTTTCCTTCTTTCCTTCTTTCCTTCCTTCCTTCCTTCCTTCCTTCCTTCCTTCCTTCCTTCCTTCCTTCCTTCCCTCAGCGGTTTAC